>JADBJO010000868.1:230551-243051 GCA_016801955.1 Conus betulinus
GGTCCATGTGAACTTGCTACTACAGCTAATATATCTGGATAACAGCATGCTTTTTTCAAAGTCTCTTTTCAGAGCAATCAAGTTAGAAACTCCCCTGCGATGGAGTGGAAGGGCTGAAGACATCCCTGGAAAAAATGAAAGACAGTGTGTCCGTGCCTGCCACTCATCACTGACAGACATGCCAACATTAAAAAATACATGAGGGACCACCATACGAGTGGTTCAAATGAACAAACTGATTATCCATCGCTTTGATGTCTGGCATATGGCCAAAGGTAATTTAACATCAAACCCACTACAGCCACACGCTTTTTTGCGCAATACATTTCAAAGGTTTAGCACACACGGTTTATAAGCTGAAAACAGTACAACGGCATTTTATATTTCAACACACCAATCATTAAAATAGGCAAGCAAGTGTTCTTCAGTAATGAAAACATTAAGATTATGCATAGCAGGTGCGGGTCCATTTGAAACAAAATAGAGGGAGTGCAAGATAGAAATAGTAAAGCAAGCAAGTTAAAAAAAAAGAAATGGAGGATGGGGGTTGGGGCAGGAAGGAGAAAAATGAGAGGTAAAGAAAAAGGAAAGGAGGAAAGAAAGCATAGCAATGAATGAGAACAGGCATATGACACACTTCAAGAAAAAAAAGATGCTCTACGGACTGCATGCACACAATCAAGGGCAAAAACACCTGACAATTTGAAATTCAAAGTCCAAGCTATAATTATGTGTTTCCATGTCTATCCTATTTGCTCGCAAGCCTTACCAACAACCTAATTTTCCACAGCTGAAATCTCTTGATCTGTGGAGTGTCAGCAAGATTTTCTTGGTGAATAAGACATCTGCATGCCCACTTTAAAACACTTACTGTTTTGGTATAATGATGTTCTAATTTTTTTTTCTGTTTAAAACATGCCTTTCAAAGTTTTGGGTGAAGGTGCTAGAGCTGGATCAGTGCGGAGAAAATGTATTGACCCTAAACTGTGATAAAAACTGCCGAAAACATTTCTGTATAACTTTTTTTCATAACACATGTTTCAGGTGTTGGGAAAACTTGACACTGCAGGCAAGTCCAAAAGAAATGCTTGCCTTAGCCTGTGGTGTAAAGGCATAAAGAGGCACATGTACTGGTGCTCCACATCAAATCCTGAAGGCCCAAACCGACAACAGGAGGCGAACGACAAATGGCTGTCGATGGTCAACCACATTGCAAACATCCATGAAGGACACGAGTGGACTTTCACTAGTTGTTTGCATGTCCGTCTGGAACCTCAAGCCTGGATCAGACCAGGTAACACATTGTACTCAGTTTCTAGAGAAAACAATAACACATTGTACTAAATTTCTAAAGAAAACAATTTAAGACCGCGCATTACAGTGGGTTCCATACTCACCCTCTGAGCATAGAACTGACATTACATTATCTGATCTTGAAAAAGTGCAATCTGATATTTTGTAACAGGATTTTCATTTATTTTCAAATTGAACGGCTTAATTCTGTGAAACTGAGAAAATCTAAACCTTATATGTTCTATCAATCAATACTTAGTGGGAATAAATGTAAAAACTGAGCCTACAAGGAAGACTACTGTTAAGTCATACTCTAAGCAAACACTTGTGCACAATCTAACCTTAATTCCAAAAATGGCGCTGTCCATTTCCATCAAGAAATTATAGAGCAGATTCATAAAGCAGCCATTGTAGAGCTTAGTTTCTAAAACATTCTATCTCAAGGTAACTAGGTAGTTCGAGTTGTTATGCTTTCAAATCTCGCTAAAAACTCCATCCAAATGCCCCCCCCCCCCCCCCCCCCCCCTCCTCCACCCACCCCAAAACTTCTTTTCATGTTTTTTCTAAGATACAAATCCCGTGCACATAACTGTGAAATGTTCATGTCTTAACGTGTCTCCATTTCTTGGAAACTGTAAATCAGTTAAGCATCTCCAGTATGCTCCCTTGGTTATCTAATTTCTACATTTGATGCCACAGCCACAATGCTGTTAGTGTCTTATCAATTAAAAAAACCATTTTATGTGGTCAGATTTTGCAGACCATTTTATAATTTCAAAACTAAAACACATGTACCTAGAAGCTGAGGTATGAATTTTTTCATGCATAATCTCAATTTCATGAAAAAAGAACTGCCATAAGCACATTAGATAAAAACTGGTAAAATGCTGTACAATGCCTGTCCCGTATTCATCAATCATATTTCTGATAGCTTTAATCAGTTAATTACTGATATTTTCGTTTTCTGGCACTGATTTCTTCTTTTATGTCAGACACACATTAACATCGGACACGGTAGGGCATCATCTGCAGCAAGTTCCTCCTCAGAGACATAGGGATGTTATCGCCTGATGTTCAGACAGCAAGTCCTACCATGCTGTTGTCTGCCGCTTTGCCCCAAAGCTTTACTACTTCATTTATAATGTCATGGAAAGCAAGTATGTTTATAAGTTTCCTGTTTGATCAAAGTTAAGTGTGAAATTACAGTACAGTTTATTCCAGAGAAATCTGCGCTATGCTGAATAGCCCTCGTAATGAAACAAATACAAGTAAATGTGTATGTGTGTGTGTGTGTGTGTGTGTGTGTGTGTGTGTGTGTCCATAAAAAAAAGGGGGGGGGGGGGGGGTGCGGGGGGTTAATAAAAAGGGGAGGGGGAATCCATAAAAAGGAAGGGGGGATCCATAAAAAGGGTGTGTGTGTGTGTGTGTGTGGGGGGGGGGGGGGGGGGGGGGGGGGGGGTCCGTACAATTGACTAATAGAACATGTACAAGTTTGCCGTAATAAAGTAGTCTCGCTTTCATTCTACTGAATATGGAAAAATAACTAATGTAGTCATAGTCTATTCTGTGCATTTCCAGTAACTACATATGATTTCTTGTGGACAGGCTGCTTCTTGCTGCAATGCATTTCAATGCGAATGCTGGCCGCCGACAGGCTGTGACTGATGATGGTGACCTCCAGTGGAAGATTGCCAGACCAAGATCAGCAAAGGGTGCTGCAGTCCCCATACCAGTCAAGAAGAAGTAAAGTAGAAGTATGAGATTATTCAAATATTGACATTTTTCTTTTTTTTATTTCAACTGTTACTAGTTTCTGTTTCAAAATGCTCAATTGTTAACACATTACCTTTTTCATAAGGGGCTATGCTGAGTCTGACAAACATTTTCTCAATTGTAACTGTTAAAGAGGTCAAACATTTTACTTGAGTTTTGTTGTTGTTATAGTGTCAACACTCTTTGATTCACATTTTCATTAAACTAGGCAAGTTGCCCAGTAGCACAACTTCATCTCAGAAAAAGCATAATGTGACATCATCTGTTTTGTGTTGCAGACTACATCAATGATTTGTTTGAAGCTGTGACTCTGCTAAGACTCACCTACCCTAGCTACAAAAGAGCAAATCAGACACAGCAAGAGTACAATTGCGCTGTACAACAGAGTCCACCTCAGTCCCAGAGACAATCCACTGTCACACAAAAAAGTTTTCAAACATGCTGTCCTTGCATCATTTTCAGTGTTCAATTCTCTATCTATCTCTCTATCTATCTCACACGCAAGCTGTCTTTGAGTAAATCAGTATCAGTTCTGAGGACAGAGGACAGTTCACAGGAAACATACATACTACGATTTCCGTGTCTCACAGACCCATGAAAAACACAGAACTTGCCACACTGAAGCATGTCCACTTTGAAGCATGTAACAATTTCAGTTTCCGTTGCAACAACCATCACCACTCCAGTTATGTCCACATCCCGTCAGATTTGTTTTCTGCAACTCCTGGAAGACTTTTTGTCCACACCATTTCTTGTAGAACGTTGCTCCAGTCCAAGAGCTCCTGGGCGACTTCCACAGGAAAAGAACCCTGTTAAAAATACACAGTCTTAAAAGTCCTGTAGGCCTAAACCCGGTTTTCGGAGGGGAAATCGCTTTGAAACGCGTTGAAGCATTTTTGCAGGGCGTTTATTTGAAACAAACAGAAACTTTATTACGTTAACACAATTTTCAAGTCACGTTCGTCGTGGAGTGAAGTAAGCAGATATACACTTTAATCCGTAAACATTTTTCAAGCGGCAGAATTTTTGTCTTCGTTGTCACTGCCGTGGTATCTCGCCTCGCGCGGGTTTCGTCGGCCTCAAAAGTCATCGCTCTTTGTTGTGAGGTATCTTACAGGGTTTTCGCGATCTAAATTCAACTCTCCTACCCCATCATACCGTCGAATATGGAACCATATAAAGACGAACCACTTCTATCGGCCGTGGGTGTAGCAGCAGAAGGGGTTGACTGGTCGTCAGAATCGTCTGAATCGGAGGGTGAACGCGAGTTTGCTCCCAATCCAGCTGTAGCAGACGACAGTGAAAGGTAAGCATGGAACTCTGCCTTCGATACCAGCAGTCTTTGAATATGTCATCTGTTGCCCAGTCTCAGGATCTGTTTTGTTTTTGTAGGAGCATAGTTTAGGAATGGTACGCTATGTGTGCCAGTTTCGTTCATATTGATGCAACTGTATAAAGAACCAAGCAGTGCAGGGGAAAGAAAGTTAAATGAAGGCAAGTTTATTCTTTTTTTGTACAAAAGCCATACAGCTGAAAGAGAAATCTGCTCATGCGATAGAATTGAGCATTATTCTTGCATTTGTAATGAATGATGCTGGCATGATGAGACTGCGTTTACACGTTAAAATTCTGCATGGTTATTATATCAAAACTATATACAATCTGTTGACTTTAAATATCCCAACAGCCAGCCAGAAGAACATTCCATGAAAAGTATTAAAACTTTTGATTCAACTTGCTTGCACGCTTTTTTTCCAAATGGGGTTATTAACCTTCAGATTTCTTCATCCTATATTGTTGCAGCAGGGAATACTTAACGTGTTTAAAATCAAATAGACAAACACAGGGAAGCATATTAGTACTCCTAGACAAATCTAAATACTGGAAGTTAGTCCAACTTAGTTTTTTCTCCTGCATACCCTCGCTATGCAATCATCAGACATTCTATAGAGCAGGCAAAAGGCTAACAAGCCTACACCAATATATGTGATTTGAGTTTATAACTGGATTTCAACAGTTACCCACTCAAACATACGTCAAAGTAGACATTGCACAATTCCAGAAATGATTTGATTTGTACAGTTTATGTTGTTTCAGGTATAGCATTGATGCAACCATAGTGCTTCTCAAACGAGTCGCAAGAAAAATCGGCGGAAAGAGGAATATGAACACAGGAGACCTCACAAGTAAGTAGATGTTCCTGCCATGTTTAACTGAACAAGGTTGCAGATCATTTATTCATTATGCCCATCGCTCCGGTGGAGCATAGACCAGCGACGACCCTTCGCCATCGCACTCTGTTCTGGGCTGTTCTGGTCATTCCAGTCCAGTTGGTCCATTGTTGTTTTAGCTCCGCCTCAGTGTCTTGCCTCCAGCTGTTGCGAGGCCGGCCTCTCTTCCTTTTTCCGTGCGGGTTCCAGGTCAGGGCTTGGCGTGTGGTGCTGGACGTTAGCTTCCTGAGGGTGTGTCCGATCCAGCCCCACTCCCTTCGCAGTATCTGCTTGGCCACTGGTCCTGTTCCGCACGCTCCCACAGATCTTCGTTTCGGATGTTCTCCTGCCATCGGATTTTGTGGATGCGCCTCAGACAGGTGTTGAAGAATGTCTGGATCTTTTGTTGCATCGTCTGTGTTGTCTGCCATGGCTAGCATCCGTAGAGCAGAACTGATTTCACATTGGAGTTGAAGATGCGGAGTTTGGTTCTTACGCTGATTCCTCCAGATGCCCAGATGTTCTTGAGCATGACGAAAGCTGCTCTTGCCTTGCCAGTTCTGGCTGTGACGTCTCGGTCCGTGCCTCCCTGTCTGTCAGCCACGCTTCCCCAGGTAGACGAAAGACTCCATCTCTATGATGGGCTCACCACTGACTGTGACTGATCTGTTGGCAGTGGTGTTGATTTTCATCAGCTCGGTCTTCTTCCTGTTAATCTTGAGCCCTGTCCCGGTTGATGTGGTCTCTAGGCGCGTGTCTTGTCCTGCATCTGACTGTGGCTGTATGACAGGAGCGCCAGGTCGTCAGCGAAGTCGAGGTCGTCGAGCTGCGTCCAGAGTGTCCACGGTGTACCGTTTTTCTTGCCTGTTACAGTGGTCTTGATGAGCCAGTCAATGACCAGGAGGAAAAGGAACGGTGACAGCAGGCACCCCTGCCGAACTCCAGTCTTCACCTCGAAACTTTCAGACACCTGGCCGGCGTGGGCAGTCCTGCAGTTCATGTCCTGGTAGGTGCACCGGATGAGGGAGATGATCTTCTCGGGGACTACGTAATGCCTCAGCAGCTTCCACAGCGTTTCTCTGCCCACGCTGTCGAAGGCCTTCTCATAATCTTTGAAGTTGATGTAGAGGAGGGAGTTCCACTCCAGCGACTGCTCCACGGTGATGCGCAGGCTGGCGATCTGGTTGAACATGATTTGTTCCACCAGAAGCCTGCCTGCTGGTCTCGGAGCTTCGGGACGACAGCCTCTTTCATCCTCTCCAGTAGAATCCTTTTGAGAACTTTGCCTGGGGTTGACAGGAGCATGATCCCTCGGTAGTTGCTGCAGTCCCTGCGGTCTCCTTTCTTCGGCAGCTTGATGATGATTCCTTCTTTCCACTGGGCCGGTACCTCCTCCTTCTCCCGGATCTTACTGAAGAGGCTGTATAGCATGTTGACAGCTGTCTCTGTGTCTGCTTTGTGCTGGTATCTCGTCCGGCCCTGCAGCCTTCCCATTTTTCAGAGTCATGATGGCCTTCTTGATCTCTGCCTTTGAGGGTTTGTCACAGCTGATGGGCAATTCTGTCTCTGCAGGTGGGATGTCTGGTGGTGCATCAAGGGTGGGGCGGTTCAGCAGCTCCCTGAAGTGTTAAGGCCATCGTTTCAGCTGTTCCTCGATTGTTGTCAGTGGGTTTCGTGCTTGTCCTTCACTGGCTTGTCTGTCTGCTGGAACTTGCCCGTCAGCTTCTTGGTCATCAGGTACAGGTCCCTCAGGTTCCCCTGTCCGGCTGCTGCCTTTGCTTGACTGGCCAGGTCGTCAAAGTAGTCCCTCTTGCCCTTCTTGATGCCCTTTCTTGATGCTCTTCTTTACTGCTGCTGCTGTGCTGTGTGCTCTTCCTGTGCCTTTGCCTTAGCTGCTCTTGTTAGGCTCGTGTTCAGCGTCGTGTTCAGCGTTTTTTCTTCTCTCTCCTTGTTTTCTATCTTGTGGATGGTGTCGGCAGAGATCCATTCCTTGTGCTGGGTCTTCTTCTTGCCAAGGATCTCTTCACATGTGTCGTGCCAGAGCTTCTTGCAGTGTTCCATTGTGTGTCTCGATGTCCGTCTCACTATCTTCTATCAGCTCTTGTAGCGGCTGGAACCTGTTGGAAAGGCTGATCTGGAATGCTGCTTGTGTGTCCCCTGTTTCTGAGCAGTCCGACATTAAACCTTGTACGTGTGTTGTTGTTGTTGGGTGGTGAACCTCTTGAGGCTAAGACTCACTATTGTTCAAAGAAGGTGGTGGTCTGATGACAAGTCAGCACCTCTCATCACGCGTACATCCTGCCATGATCTCCTGTACTTGGCGCTAATGCAGATGTGGTCAATCTGGTTCTCCGTGACGTGATTCGGGGATCGCCATGTGGCATTGTGGATGCGCGCTTGTGTGGGAAGATGCTTCCTCCTATCACCAGTTGGTTCAGGGCGCACATGTCTGCAAAGCGCTCACCATTCTCGTTCATCTGTCCCAGTCCGTGTGTCCCCATGATGTCCTCGTAGCCTGTGTTGTCCATTCCAATCTTCGCGCGTTGAAATCTCCCATCAGTATGGTTATGTCCTTTGCTCCCATTCTGTCTATCACTGTCTGTAGTTGATGGTAGAAGTCATCTTTTCTTTCTTTCTTTGGTGGGAGCATAGCACTGGATGATGTTCAGCCTGATGTCATTCTTCTTCGTGGTAAACTTGGCTGTGATGATGCGGGAGTTGACAGGTTCCCACCCGATGAGTGGCCCTTGTGCCTCCGGTGCCAGCATCAGGGCCACACCCTCAGTGTGGGGGGTGCCATCCTCTGTGTGTCCTGAGTACAGCAGCTGTTCTCCAGATGAAAGTCTCAGCTGTCCTGACTGTAGCCACCTTGTCTCACTCAGTCCTAGCACTCCGATCTTGTAGTTTTTCATCTCTCTCTCAACTTGGATGGTTTTTCCTGTTTCATACATCGTCCTGATGTTCCATGTGGCTACTCTCTTTGTCAGCCTTGCAGCTTCCTTTCGGCTTTCACTGCACCGCGTCATAAGTCTCCAGGATGGACACCCCTCTCTTTGCTCAGGTGAATGTTTTTGGTTCATTGTCGTCGATGCTTCTGTAACTGGTCTTTTTTACAGGTAGGGTTGTTAGTCCTACGCAAACCCCTTATATTCGGGGGGCGAGGTGGTCCTGCCTTAGTCCCCTCTTACGACATGCATGGCAGATCAGTGGGTCAATTCTATACCCAACCCACAGGGCAAAACTAGAAGTAGAAAATGAATATAATTACTCTAGATTTGTTTTCACAAAGATGAGTATTAACAAAGGAGTGGATGCACTTGCAGTGAAAGGTAAACGGGCTGTTTTGACTGTATAAGGTACAAAACAAAATCAAACGACATCTCTAAGACATGCTTCTTCCGAATTTTTGATGCTCAGCTACAGCTAGTGTTATTATATACATCCAAAATGTGGGGATACCACAGACTGGACAATATTGAAAAGGTGCACGCTCTGGCGTGCAAACGTTTTTTCTAAAATCCATTTTAAAGTTCCTTGTCATGGGGGGCTTGGGGCGGTATCCCCTATATGTAAATAGTACAGAAAGGTGCATTCGATATTGGCTGAAACTCATAAAGATTGAAGTTCATTGTTTGCCTAAACAAGCCTACTTGATGCTTGTAAATCTAGATAAAAGCGGTTAAAAAAAACCTGGGCAACTTTTATAAAGGATGTATTATTTAGCCATGGGTCTGGATATGTCTTGCTTGAGCAGGGGGTGGACTGTGAATTAACGTTTGTTTCACTATTTACGCAGAGAATGAACGACATATACATGCAGGAATGGAGTGAGTCTTTCTGAATAAAGATATATATCAAATATACAGAGTGTTTTAAACTGGTTTTGAATGTGAAAAATACTTTGATTACATGGACATTAGTTGCTCTAGGGATTGTCTAATAAAGCTAAGGCTTTGTGTGTTACCAATCAATGGATCGATTTTCAAAAGAACTTTCAGCAGCAATGCTAATTCTATGTGCAAAATGTGTAAGGTCTTAGAAGATGAGGACCATGTGTTGTATAAATGTGTTCTGTACAATGATATAAGGAAAAAAAAAAAAAAATCTTAACTTTGGTGTCAATCCATATGCAGTCTTGTTCAGAAATGGGTCTATTTTTCAACATTAGGAAGCTTGGTGTATTTCTATTTAATGCCATGAAGTTAAGGCAAACCTTTGTTGATAGTCTCACGTTAGAAAGCTGATTGGTTGTGGTATATGTGTCTTTTAGTTTCGTGTTAAACTGACCTCATTTATAGGGGCTGAGGGCCTGAAGAAATGAAGATTGTTCATTGTTGTCTCTCTCTCTCTCTCTCTCTCTCTCTCTCTCTCTCTCTCTCTCTCTCTCTCTCTCTCTCTCTCTCTCTCTCTCCTCCCCCCATCTCCTTCTGTATGTCTGTCTGTCTGTCTGCCTCACTTTGTGTTTGTCTGCACTGTCTGCTTTCATTTTGTGTCTGTCTGCCCTGTCTGCCTGCCTCTCACTGTCTCTCTGTTTCTCTGTGTCTCTGTTTTTATGTCTTATTAAAAATATTATCGTATGGTGATCCTACCTTCCATACTAGTCCGCTCAGTTCTTGTGTCCTCCTAGTAGTATTGTTTTTGATCTTGTTTCATGGATGGCTTTGAGGGATTTTTTTTTACCCAGGAAAGGACAGAGGGATATGGATATCAAAACTTATTTTTTCGTTTGTTTGTTTTCTATGGAGCATATATAGACTGCATTTGATACGTAACTATGGATTAACTCCTGCCCGTAGCTGCCTTCTCTATCTGTCTGTCTGTCTGTCTGTCCGACTGTCTGTCTGTCTGTCTGTCTGTCTGTCTGTCTGTCTCTCTCTCTCTCTCTCTCTCTCTCTCTCTCTCTCTCTCTCTCTCTCTCTCTCTCTCTCTCTCTCTCTCTCTCTTCGTCATACGCAGAATGATAGCGTCAGTACATTACATAATAGTACACTAGTACATAAATAAACCCAGACGATTGCATCAAACGACAAAATACTTAAAACAGCAAGAGAATGTCCATCATAATAGATCATAGAGACTTGCAGCCTGAGGGTGAATCAGTTAGGAAAAGAGAAAGGGAAAGAAAAAAAAATACTGACATGGTTGATGGAAAAATAAAATTAAAAAAGAAAAATCAAAGCTAAAAAAAAAAGAGAAAAGGGAAACATAGGAGGAGGAGGACCCCGATAGTGGGGATGAGGAGTAATAGCCGAAGCATGAACAACCTGAACACATGGATTTATTTCCTTCATTGGAAGTTAATTCGGGAAAGGGGAGAGAGAGGCGGGTCAAGAGGGGCAGGGAAGGAGGGGGGGTGGGGGCGGAGGGAGAGTGGTAGAGAGAGAGAACTGGACAGGTTGACACGCACTTTCTCATCACTCAAGAGGTGGGGCTGGGGGGTGGGGGATGACGGGGGATGGACAGGTGGATGGGGGAGGTGATGGGACAGTGAGAGAGGGTGTGTGTGTGTGTGTGTGGGGGGGAATAGATGACAGTTTTTTTTTTCTTCTTTATTTATTTCTTTTTCTGTTTAAATATTGGAGAAACAAGTGTGTGTGTGTGTGTGTGTGTGTGTGTGTGTGTGTGTGTGTGTGTGTGTGTGTGTGTGTGTGTGTGTGTGTGTGTGTGTGTGTGTGTGTGTGTGTGTGTGTGTGTGTACACACACACACACACACACACACACACACACACACACACACACACACATATATATATATATATATATACGAATGTATCTTAAATATATATATATATATATCAAGAGAATACTATTAAAATGCCTAATAAAATTCTTAAAATGCTCGACCCCCTTGGGGAGCAACATCTGTTAAAAATAAGATGGTAAAAAGAAGTTTTAAAATCGACAGGTCTGTTTCGAGCGCTGGCTCTCCTCAGGATCCTCAGGATCCTGAGGAGAGCCAGCGCTCGAAACAGACCTGTCGATTTTAAAACTTCTTTTTACCATCTTATTTAAAAAAAAAAAATATATATATATATCCTTCTTCATATTCTTCATACAGTAAGAAAAATGATAAATTGACTCGCACTTTCCCATCTCCAAGCGGCATGTGATGGAGACGGAAGGAGGGGGGGGGGGGGGGGGGGGGGGGGGGGGAGATGAGAGAGTAAGAATCGTCACACAGTAATGGCAAATTGTTGAACACGATTGAGAAAATAAATGCCAAGCGCAGAGAGAGAGAGAGAGAGAGAGAGAGAGAGAGAGAGAGAGAGAGAGAGAGAGAGAGAGGGGTAGGTGTTGGGGGTAGGGAGGAGAGAGAGCGAGAGAGAATTAATTTTTACTAATAAAAAAAAAAGAAAAAAAAAAGGTCTGTGTGACCGTTGTCCATGGTCCTGTTGACACCCGAAAACAAACAAACAAACAAGAAAAAAAAAATTACCGAAAACAAAATCCCTACCATAACCAACTGTTAGGAAGAAACAAATGAACTCACAAGGGCATGCTCAAATGCATTTCACATACACACACACACACACACACACACACACACACACCAGACAGTAGAAATGTTTGGGAATGTCAAACGCAAGGAAACCTGTATGGAAAGTTCTCAAATACAATAGAAGTAAAGAAGAAAGAAACAAAACAGATTCACAGGAAAGAAAACAAAGCAATAAGCAAACAAAGATGGTAGGAGGAAGGCAGAAAGACGGGCATCTTGGAACGGAAAAAAAAAAAGGAAAAGAATGAGAGAGGAGCATACATATAAGAAAGACAAGGAAAAAAGGTAAAAGTACTGGAAGGGTTGAGGAAAAGGAAAAGGAAGAAGAAAAGATCTTGAAGGAGGTCTATGCAGCTTAAAAAAATCTTGACAAACTTTCGTCGTTAACTCCCACCCCCATCTTCATCCTTTTTTTCAGTCACCCATATCCTAGAACAAAAGAGCAATAGGCTTTTACTGAGCAATATTTCTCCAAACGAGTGTTTCCAAGTGCCCATTACCGGGAAGACTGGAAGGAAACGACTTCACGTTAAAATGTCATTCCACAGAACAGTTCCAGCAACGGCTGGTGAAGAGCTCGCTGCACACCCGATCCAAGGCAACACAGAATCCATTTAACGCTTGAGAGAGAGAGAGAGAGAGAGAGAGAGAGAGAGAGAGAGAGAGAGAGAGAGAGAGAGAGAAAATCACTTGCTAGCGTTGCTGACCTTCCATAATACTACTA
>JADBJO010000868.1:248051-253051 GCA_016801955.1 Conus betulinus
GAAAGGAAAGAAGGAAGGAAGGAAGAAAGTAGACACGAAAGAAAGAGAGAAAGTTAGAACACAAAAAGACATCAGATATAGCACAAATCTGGAAGAACGGCCGGCAACACCGTGCCAAATTAGATTCTGTGTTGGGTCAGTGGAGATGGAGAGGCAGTCGGCGTCTAGAGTCAAGTTTGACGAGCAGCTCTTCAATAACTCCGCTGCCTCGAGATTTCCCATCCAGGACCCCTTCCAACACCATTCCCTCTCCATCAATCCTCTCTTCGTCGCCATTCTTCTTTTTCTTCAGCTTCATTCGCATATTTTTCTCCGTCCCTGTCCCCCCTACTGCTGTCAACCGCTGGCCACCATTTTCTTTCTTTTCTTTTCTGGCCATCAGTTTCTATGGTCTCCAAAGCTTTCTGTCTTCTCCTCTGGGGAAAAAAAAAATTGTAAGGGCATGGGAGTGAAATGCGGGGAAGGAGGAAGGGACAGAGTTTTGTTTGATGTACGATTGCAGTTTGTATGCGCATGCATTAGCAAGCGTGTGCGTATGCACATGTGTGTATGTATGTATGTGTGTGTGTGTGTGTGTGTGTGTGTGTGTGTGTGTGTGTGTGTGTGTGTGTGTATGCACGCATATGCATGTGTTAATCCAAATGCGCATGCATCAATCTCTCTCTCTCTCTCTCTCTCTCTCTCTCTCTCTCTCTCTCTCTCTCTCTCTCTCTCTCAGTTTGACTGGGAAATTTTGACTGGTACACGCCAGAATGAGTCGAAAGGAGAGTTTACATTTGTGTCACCTAATGGCAGTAACATAATTGATTATTTCATTGTCACTAAGGAGTTACTAAGAAACTGCAGAATGAACGTGGGCGATTGTTTGTTCTCTTGGCATTTACCGCTAGAATTGAAATGGAAAACACATAATGTAAACGTGAAAAAAGAACATCCACTACTTTTTTTAACAGAAGAATGCATTTATTTGGTCTGATGAATATGCCGTGACCTACAAGGAGGAGGAACTACATTCAGATGAGTTTAAACAGGACTGTAACGAAACTACAGAGTATCTTGATGTGAATATCAACACTGGTATAGAATATTTTGTGAAAGCTTTGTACAGTGCCGCTGCATGTATGGTAAGGACCAAGGGAAAACGGAAGAAAAAAAGTGAGCGATTGGTTTGATTATGAGTGCGAGAACAAGAAAAAAATTGTGAAAAGGTGCCTGAAACGATACCAAAGAACCAAAACCAGAGAACTGAAAGAAAAACACAAAGCAACCTACGTTAGGGAAAGGAAAGACTATAATTCTCTGAAAAAAAGAGAACAGAAAAGACTTTGATGAAAAACGAATTAATAAGTTAAAAGCATCTGTTCACGACCCTAAGTTGTTCTGGTCTACCATTCGATCGATTAGTGGACAATCAGTAAGTTACAATGAAATCAGTTCGCAACAATGGTTTTTGAACATTTCTGAAAGTGTATTTAATGGACCTAATAACGATTTTGATTTTAATATAGATATAGATAGTAAAGAACAAAGTACACAAAATACTGTTGAACCACTGTTTAATGATCAGATAATAACAAGAAATGAGGTCTTGAATAGTACAGAGCACATCAAATGTGGAAAAAGTGCTGGACCAGACAAAGTAGTGGGAGAAATGTTTCAATGTACTAACTCTGTTGTAGTTGATTTCTTGGTTAATCTTTTTAACTCGTGTTTGATAAGGGAATCTTTTCCAGAATCTTGGTCCAACTCCATAATAGTTCCTCTTTACAAGAAAGGTGATAGTAACAATCCAGACAACTATCGAGGCGTTGCATTGACAAGTGTTATTAGTAAAATGTATACGCATGTACTCAAACAAAGACTAAGAGTGTGGGCAGAGAGAGGAGAAAATAATAGAAGAACAGGCTGGATTTCGATCCAAATATAATACAGTAGACCACACATTTACTCTGTACGCTTAGTACAAAATATTTAATAACAAAATCTAAATTGTATATTGCATTTATTGATTTCCAGAAAGCTTTCGATTCAGTCAACAGAAATGTTCTATGGTATATTTTGAGGAAAAATGGTGTAAATTGAAAGTTGTATACAGCTGTTCAAGGAATGTATGAGTCTGTTCTTGCATGTGTTCGAGAGAAAGGAGCTTATACCGATTATTTCAGCTGCCCCCTGGGAGTGAAACAAGGGTGTCTGCTTAGCCCGCTCTTGTTTTCATTCTTCATAATGAATTAGCGATAGAGACATTGGGGGGAGAAAACATGGAAAACATGGAATACAAATGTTACCTGGAGCAGCTGACTTATTTCTAATGCTTTTCGCTGATGATATTATCCTCCTTGCAGATACGCTTGTTTGTTTGCAGAATCAACTAGACACTTTGAAAAGGGAATCAGATAGGTTAAGATTAACAGTGAATCTAAACAAAACCAATATAATGTTTTTTAGAAATGGCGGTTACTTGTCAAAATATGAAAGATGTTGTTTTTTTTTTTGTGGAGTAGAAGTGAAAGTGAGAAGTGGCTATAAATACCTTGGGATGTTCTTCACAACAAAATTAAGCTAGAGTAAGTGTTGGCTTGAGATATGCAGAAAAGGAAAGAGAGGTGTCATGGATATTTTGAGAACTATGAAGAAACTGAACTCCAATGATGTAAATTTATTTTGTAAATTATCTGGTTCACAGATACAGCCTATTTTGATATATGCATCAGAAGTTTGGAGCATGTTGGATAATATTGAGATGGAAAAAGTTCATACCTATGCGATAAAGCACATCATCCAAGTATCCTTGCACGCTTCAAATAAAATGGTGTAGGCGAAATTGGACGATACCCTCTCTTTATCACCACTTACGTTAGATGTTTTAAATACTGGTTGAAGTTAGAAAGCCTACCCAATAAACAGACTCTGCAGCCAGGCGTATGAAATGCTCATGCTGCAACATGAAAGTGGAAAATTTAACCGGGTCTCCTGTGTTAAGAAAATATTGACAGAGAATGGTTTTGGCATAGTTTTTGGTTGTTACAAGGAGTCGGTAATAAAGCAGAATTCATTTCTGAATTCAAGGACCGTTAATTTGTTCTCATAAACAAAACTGGCATACTGGCATGGATGGAAATGATAAATACGACTGGTTCCTCTCATTTAAAAACAATCTGGAAGCAGAGAAATATCTTAAAATTGTAACGCATAAGAATTGACAGTTACTACCTCTCTCATGCATGACGCTAGCTGCGCTTAACAAAATATTCATAATAATTTGGAAGTTACTGCCTCTCTCACACATGATGCTATTTTAAGGTTACATTTTGTTCAGGTATATATCAGCAGGTTATCTTTTCTTCTGATTATCGTTTCCTGTACTATACTAGCTGTAATATTTTGATGGAAAATATAATCCTAAATGAAGGGACAAAATACACAAGTCACACACACAGACACACACAGACACACAGATAGACAGACAGACAGACAGACAGACAGACAGACACACGCGCACACACACACACACACCTCATACACACACACACATACACACACACACACACACACACACACACACACACACACACACACACACACACGCACACACGCACACATACACACACGACCACTCACTCACAAACACATTCACTCACACACACACACACACACACACACACACACACACACACACACACACACACACACACACACACACATTGTTACACATTCTCTTGAAGCAAGTGAATGGTATAGAAGCCTACTGCATCTGTTTTGACAAGTAGTGTCAAAACTACTTTATTAAACAGGGAATGACAAAATCCTCAAAACAATGAAATTAACAAACCACTATAGTTACACACCATCCCTCTCAAGGAACACAGCTGCGTATTTCCATGACATTCAGATTCCTCTCTACTGTCAAGGAGTTAGATTTGCCTACGGTGTTTTTCTTTGACATCCATACTATACATGCAGATAGGGAGAGAAAGGGAATCATTATATAATCAGCACATAATCATTTTTGTCATTGAAGGCTACACTACACACCTACATTTGCAAAAAAAAAAAACCCCAGCAATTTGTCAATTTGAGAGCTTAACATCATTGTCACATATGAATCCACAGTAAGTTTCGATACAGTGGTCTTTGCTATCCCACATACTACCCTCTACCTTCCTCCACACTGGTGTTTTCACCTCTCAGTATTACAACTATTTATTTGCCTGTGCTTGCACACTATACACAGCGGGCAAAACTGACATCCCAGTCAGTCATTTTATCCCAAATCATAAAATTGAATATGAACAATCTAATAGTAGTGGAAAAACAAGTGCAGGCCAACAACCCCTCCGTCATCACAGTAGTGACTTGGCAAAGATTTGAACTTAAGGGGGGGGGGGTGGGGATAGGGTTGAAGATGAAGAAAATGAGAACATAAGATTAAGAAAATATATTATAAATATGAAAACTCTTTGCTGCATGAGGGAACCATCATAATCCCTCTGTTGGGGGTGCTGTTGGATTCTTTTTTTAACCCTTGGTGGGTGAGAACACCACAGTATTATGGACTGTGGTGTGTCTCCATTTGACGCCAGGAGCACAGACACAATCAGCTGTGTCTCCCTGACGAGTCCGATCCAGCGGATAAAGGGCTAGGAGCAGGCGATACAAATAGATCTGCCTTCGAGAGGGATTACGATGGTTCCCTCATGCAGCTAGTTCAAATCTTTGCCAAGTCACTACTGTGATGACGGAGGGGGTGTGGCCTGCGCTTGTTTTTCACACTCTTATTTGATTGTTCGTCTTTGTCTGACTTTATTCAAGTTTAAAAGGCTGCGCCAGTCTTGAATAAAACTTACTCTGAGTTAGGTTTCCTTATGTGAGCAAGAGTTACCCTACTTGTTTATTATTTACTGTTCCCTGCCTCATTTCATATTCAGAAAAGGGGAAACATACGAAAGGAACACACACACACACACACACACACACACACACACACACACACACACACA
>JADBJO010000868.1:258051-303051 GCA_016801955.1 Conus betulinus
CTAACAATCGCACGAGCCTTGTTGACCGCACGCCTTTCATACAACTCGCGCATACTCTCCTGTCTCTCACCAACAATCTTACCACAGATGTTCACAACGCTATCCAAGAGTTTGCTGTTTTTTAAATTAAGATTTCCATACCAGCAAATGCATGAAAAAGTCAAGACAGACTCAACAAAAACTCCTGTAAAATGTTTTAAGAAATTTTGGCTGGACATGCAGATTCCTCAATTTGCGTAGGAAATACATTCTGGTTTGACATTTTTTGTATGCGGACCTGGTGTGTGTATTGAAAGTGAGCTTATTGTCTAACGCTGTGCCCGGATATTTGTATTCCTCTACCCGTTCCACTTTTTTCCTCCATCAATGTAAAGATCAGATAATTTTTTCGCTTTCGTAAAATCTGTGATCATCTCCTTTGTTTTTTTGACGTTAAGCTCAAGATAATTTTCTTTACACCAGGTGCTGAACGCTCAACTTCATCAAAATATGTTAGATCAGAATGGAAAGGTCTACAAGGGCTGTATCATCTGAATATTTTATGACTGGTGTTTCCTCTGTACCAATGCAGTCATTGGTGTACAGAGTAAAGAGGACAGGAGAAAGAACGGTACCTTGAGGGGAACCTGTGTAACAAAAGAGAACAGATGACATGACAGATTGATAGTGCACTGACTGGGATCTGGAGATGAGGAAATCTGTGATCCACAGGATAAGCCGGGGTCTGACATTTAAGGATAAAAGTTTGTGCGCTAAAAGATGAGGCTGGATGGTCCTGCTTATATGTGCTTATGTTCCCCCAGAAAATGCCCCATGTCACTCATTGTGCGGTTACGAGAACGGAATAAATATGTTGGAGGAGTGTGTTGTACATAAATTATTGTATGTAGATGATGTTGATTTATTACTGTGTGGTGACATGAATGCAAGGACTTGTAATATTTTTCCTAAACTCTACATGATTGCAAACATCATGTCAACCATGCCAAGGATGTAAATAGTCAACTACAGAGATATTCCGAAGAGACCGTCTTCAATTCAAATGGAAAAAAAAAAAAAAACCTAACATGTGCACAGTTCTGGGCTTATATATTTGTAATGGTGCATGTAATGGTGACCTTGAAGGTCGTTATGCATTTATTTCGGACACAGGAAGCAGTAATCAAAAATGCAGATGCCCCTGAGACAGAAGCAGTGATTACTTTCTATCATCTGGAAACTTGTTTCAGAAAACTATGCTGAACGTTTCAGTATTGCCATAAACTTGCATCAGTACACCAGGAATTACATATACCAGATGCCCTTGTATACAGAGATGTGAATGAATCTCTGAACACGTTTTTATCAGATTGTAAAAGAACAAGCTAATCACATGAAGAGAAAGACACTGGTAGAAAAAAAAAGGCAAGGAGAAGGACTGGTTCGACCATGAATGTAAACGGGCGCGACGTGAAGTACGAAGTTTTCTGAGAAGGTTTAGAAGAACGTGAGATAAAAAGATTAGAAAATAACTTTGCAGGCGTTAACATGAAAATCTAAATAAAAGAAAACAGAAAGATCGTAACGATTCTTAGTAAATGAATTGGTAAATTCTTTAAAAAGTCAAAAGGATTTCTATGACACAATACACAAATTTCGAAAAGAAAATCCTAGCCTTCAAATGATACATCTATGAATGAATTGGTTTAATCATTTGAAAACTGTTTTAGAAGAAGGCAAAGAAGGGATAACTGAACGTATCTTAGTTGAAGACAATGACAACAATGTAACTGACTGGACAATATATAAGAGAAGTTTCAAAGGCCATAAGACAACTTTAGAATTGTAAGTCAGCTGGTCCGGATGGACGTAAAGGTGAATTTTTTTTCAAAATACGGTGAGTTAGTTTTGAGTTTTCCTCGTAGCATTATGTAACAATTTACTGAAAATGGAATTTTTTATCCGAAAAATTGGACAGAATCCATAATCATTCCTTTATTTAACAAAGGTAATGTTAATAATGTGAACAACTATAAAGGTATCTCTTTATGTGACGTAAGTAGCAAGGTATATGGTTCAATTATTAATAACAGATTACAAGAATGGAACAGTCAGAATTATATCACGGGTGAGCACCAGGCCGGAATCAAAAAGGACTATTCAACAATAGACCATACCTTTACTTTGCTGCTATAAACAAAATGCCTGTAGCAAAAAATTGAGTGTTGCCTTTGTGGATTTTGAAAAGGTATTCGATTCTATATCTAGAAAGTTATTATGGCCAGTTCTGATCAAGAACGGAATCAAGGGTAAGTTGTATCGTTATGTTAAAAGTATGTATGAAGAAGTAAAGGCAAGAAAGATCTGGGGGCAACATTGTTTGATGCAAATTTTATAAATTGTTTTTAAGGCTCCGCCGAAAAACCTAGACAAGCGAATCGCAAGACAAAACACAACGCTTTTCGACCTTTTAGGTCTTCTTCAGGCAAGATACACAACACTCAGGACAACGAAAATGAACGAGCAATCACCTATCTTCATCCAATTTGGCGCAAGATGGGCGCTGATTCAGAAGAATTACACATTTTATTTTGCTGTCCTGCCCTGAGTAATCTAAGGGTAAGATTTATCCAGCCAAAAATACCACAAGGTTCTGTGTATTTTTAGATAAACTTTGCTAATGTCGACTAAGAATGAGACTACATTAAAACAATTAGCTATGTATATTTACCAAGCGCTCAACAAGTTGCAAATCGTAGAGAACCTCGCATATTTCAATCTATAGAAAGAAAAATGGTGTTTGGTTATGGATTCTTTTATTCATGCATGTCACTGGATTCTTTTCTCTTGTATAGTAACATGCACATCCCCCTTCAGTAAGGGACCTAGGCCTTTATGTGAAAAAAACATTTTGAGGCTGGTCTCTCTCTCTCTCTCTCTCTCTCTCTCTCTCTCTCTCTCTCTCTCTCTCTCTCTCTCTCTCTCTCTCTCTCTCTCTCTCTCTCTCTCTCTCAGGAGATGAATGTGTATCACAAACACGTTTCTATGATGAATGCACTGATATGCCAATTTGTGCTGCCTGGTGAAATTTCACATGAAAATGGCTTCCATTTACTGCAATGTAAAATGTTATGACGGTTACGTTATGTCGGAGGCGACTAAAGTTTTCGTCTGCAGTGAGAATGAGAGAGGCTTAAGAGGTGTGTCCTACATCCCCGTCTCCAAAATACATTGAACTAGTTATCGTGAAGACAAAATTACTAGCCGGGGATCAGGGCGATGAAGGGATGGATTGGGGATCAGGGCAAGGCAGGGGTGAACTGGGGATCAGAGCGATGAAGGGGTGGATTATGGATCAGGGCGATGAAGGGTGGATTGGGATCAGACCGATGAAGGGGTGGATTGGGGATCAGGGCGATGAAGGGGTGGATTATGGATCAGGACGATGAAGGGGTGGATTTGGGGATCAGGGCGATGAAGGGGTGGACTGGGGATCAGGCTGATGAAGGGCTAGATTGGGATCAGGCTGATGAAGGGGTAGATTGGGGATCAGGCCGATGAAGGGGTAGATTGGGGATCAGGCCGATGAAGGGGTGGACTGGGGATCAGGCTGATGAAGGGGTAGATTGGGGATCAGGCTGATGAAGGGGTGGATTGGGGATCAGACCGATGAAGGGGTGGATTGGGGATCAGGGCGATGAAGGGGTGATTGGGGATCAGGCTGATGAAGGGGTAGATTGGGGATCAGGCTGATGAAGGGGTAGATTGGGGATCAGGCTGATGAAGGGGTGGATTGGGGATCAGGGTGATGAAGGGGTAGATTGGGGATCAGGCTGATGAAGGGGTGGATTGGGGATCAAGCCGATGAAGGGTTTGATTGGGGATCAAGCCGATGAAGGGGTGGATTTGGGGATCAAGCCGATGAAGGATTGGATTGGGGATCAGGCTGATGAAGGGGTGGACTGGGGATCAGGCTGATGAAGGGTGGATTGGGGATCAGGCTGATGAAGGGGTGGATTGGGGATCAGGCTGATGAGGGGTGGATTGGGGATCAAGCCGATGAAGGGGTGGACTGGGGATCAGGCTGATGAAGGGGTGGACTGGGGATCAGGCTGATGAAGGGGTGGATTGGGGATCAGGCTGATGAAGGGGTGGATTGGGGATCAGGCTGATGAAGGGGTGGATTGGGGATCAGGCTGATGAGGGGTGGATTGGGGATCAGGCCGATGAAGGGGTGGACTGGGGATCAGGCTGATGAAGGGGTGGACTGGGGATCAGGCCGATGAATGGGGTGGACTGGGGATCAGGCCGATGAAGGGGGGTGGACTGGGGATCAGGCTGATGAAGGGGTGGATTGGGGATCAGGCTGATGAAGGGGTGGACTGGGGATCAGGCTGATGAAGGGGTGGATTGGGGATCAGGCTGATGAAGGGGTGACTGGGGATCAGGCTGATGAAGGGGTGGACTGGGGATCAGGCTGATGAAGGGGTGGACTGGGGATCAGGCTGATGAAAGGGTGGACTGGGGATCAGGCTGATGAAGGGGTGGATTGGGGATCAGGCTGATGAAGGGGTGGATTGGGGATCAGGCTGATGAAGGAGTAGATTGGGGATCAGGCTGATGAAGGGGTGGATTGGGGATCAAGCCGATGAAGGGGTGGATTGGGGATCAGGCTGATGAAGGGGTGGAATGGGGGTTTCAAGGATTCTGAGTTTAGACCCCATCCTCACATCGTCGGCCCAGTTAATCAAAATAATCAATGTTACAGCGCCTAAAAGAG
Organism: Conus betulinus; assembly: GCA_016801955.1. Taxonomy (NCBI): domain Eukaryota; kingdom Metazoa; phylum Mollusca; class Gastropoda; order Neogastropoda; family Conidae; genus Conus; species Conus betulinus. The sequence continues at coordinate 262,811 of JADBJO010000868.1, forward strand.
TGCAGTCGTGATTTAGAAGAAGAAGAAGAAGAAGAAGAAGAAGAAGAAGAAGAAGAAGAAGCAGGAAAAGAAAAAGATGAAACAAAGAATTCGTCTATTAAAACAAACAAACAAACAAACAAAAAATCATACTGCCCATTCATCCACTTCACATTCCAACCTCTCCATCCATGCTTCACCCCTCACTCACACTCGTGCCATTTCGCTGAGTGCCATTCCTCTGGAAAACCAAGATATGTTTTTATTGCAGAAAATATTGATTAAGCAGTCTCCCAGCCAACGCTCTCTCTCCTGGACGAATTGAGCCATCTACCCACCGACTTCCCATCCCTCTATCATAAACAAATACACGGGTTCTTTGAGGGCAGCTTGTCAGACCTCTCTTCTCCCCCTCGTCCCACCTTTGTCTTTGCTGGTTGAATTGATTCCACACAGAGTAGGCTGGCCGTGCTTTTTTTCTCCTCTTACTTTTTCTTTTCTTATCCCTTCTTCTTCTTCTTTCTTCTTCTTCTTATTCCTCCTCCTCCTCCTCCTCCTCCTCCTCTTCTCTTCTTCTTCTTCTTCTTCTTCTTCTTCTTCTTCTTCTCTTCTTCTTCTTTCTTTTGTTGTTGTTGTTGTTGTTTGTTCTTGTTGTTCTTCTTCTTGTTTTTTTTGCTTTTGTTTGTGTTTTTCTTAACTGAAAAAAAAAACGAAAATGAATGACCAGGTTTATGCAAGACAAGCGTAAGTAGTGCGTGTGTGCGATCGCGCGCGCGCGCGTGCGTGCGTGTGTGTGTGTGTGGTGTGTGTGTGTGTGTGTGTGTGTGTGTGTGTGTGTGTGTGTGTGTGTGTGTGTCTTTGTGTGTGTCTTTGTGTGCGTGTAAGCGCGCGCGCGCGCGTGTGTGTATATGCGTGCGTGCGTGCGTGCGTGTGTGTGCGTGTGTGTGTGTGTGTGTGTGTGGGGGGGGGGGGGGGGGGGGGGGGGGGGGGGGGCTTGCGTGGGTGCTTGCTTGCGTGGGTACTAGCATGCATGCGTGCCTGCCTGCGTGTGTGAGCGTGGTGCGTGCCTGCATGCGTGTGTGTGAGCGTGCGCGCGCGCGCGTGTGTGTTATATGTGTGTGTGTGTGTGTGTGTGTGTGTGTGTGTGTGTGTGTGTGTGTGTGTGTGTGTGTGTGTGTGTGTGTGTGTGTGTGCGTGCGTGCGTGCGTGTGTCTTTGTGTGCGTGTATGCGCGCGCGCGCGCGTGTGTGTTTATGTGTGCGTGTGCGCGCGAGTGCGTGTGTGTGTGTGTGTGGGGGGGGGGGGGGGGGGGGGGGGGGGGGGGGGGGGGGGGGGGGGGGGGCTTGCGTGCGTGCGTGCTTGCGTGGTACTAGCATGCATGCGTGCCTTCCTGCGTGTGTGAGCGTGGTGCTTGCCTGCATGCGTGCCTGCATGCGTGTGTGAGCATGCATGTGCGCGCGCGTGCGTGTGTCCGTGTGTGTGTGTGTGTGTGTGTGTGTGTGTGTGTGTGTGTGTGTGTGTTTGTTTGTGTGTTTAAGCAGGCCTCAGTGGTTAGAGTGTGGAACGGTAACTCATAGTGTGTTCAGTCTTTACTCAGCAAAGGCTGGAGTCCAACGCTTTCGATTACCCACGCCTGTACAGAATAAATATCATGTCTTGATGTTACGAAGACCGAACTGGCGTTTTTTACCGTTGTGAAATGTGCGTTAGACTTTGGTGGATTAAAGAAAAAACACGAAAATGTCTAGTGTACCTAAAGAATGCTACCAAGTAAGTGCAAACTGTCCACGAAAAAGACATTATGTACATTGGGGCACAACCACAGCCACGTTGTACATTACTTAGAACAATGTCGTGGCATGTATAACCGGCACCCATGGGGCTGAAGTTCAGGGCAGTACAGGCCAGTGAATATATTTGTTGACATGCGAATGAATGTGGCACCATACTGCCGAAAATAGTAGCCCAAATTTGTTTGTTATAAGAATCATGAAAATATTCTTTAGGTCCCAATACGTGAATTGTGTGTCGTTCAAGACCATTACTGTTGCTTTCATTTTGCAGTCGTCACGTATGTATTCGCATTTTTTCCCCAGTCGTACGTTCTTAACCTATCAAAACTCACAATTTATGTGTATTTTGTGCTGATAACAATACAAACACAAATACACCCCATATCATATACGACGTATTGTTAAGTTGTCCAACTCTCTCTCTCTCTCTCTCTCTCTCTCTCTCTCTCTCTCTCTCTCTCTCTTCTTGTTTAATTGTAAAAGCAAAGTACACAACAAACGTGACCCTTCCCATTAAATGAGTCAGATGTCAATAAATAAATCCATTTAAAGAGTAACAAAAACGTCAGTTGTTAAAAATAATTCACTCTGGGGCTTTGCTAACTAATAATCCTCATCTTAATTGGTGGCTTTGCCAAAAAAAATCTCAATTAACAGATCGTTATATCTGAATTAACAGATCGTTATATCTCATTCACAGATCGTTGTAAAGTGCTTCGTAAACGGATTCGGTGAATGTCGCTCGACGTGTGCGGACGTGTTTGCCACGCTCTCAACGGTCCAAATCTGAGCTGAGAACTCGGTCGCACACTTTGCATACACGCGTTAACCGTTACAGCTTCCTTCCCCCCCCCCCCCCCCCCCCCCCCCCTGACGTTCCAGTTTAATCGTCGAAGATGCAAACGAAAAAGTTTGCAACAATAAATCCCGTCTTTCTCAGATCGAAGGGCACTCTAGATAATGACTAAAAATCGGCCGTCCGTATTAGAAGTGTGCTTGGCGGCGGAAAGAATTGCTGGCCAGGGCTCGATCATCGGAACACAGAACATAGCTTTTGGATCCACCAAGTGGGTACGGATGGCAATCCTCGTCCAGGCACTGCGGATCAGAGACACAACACTGCAGGTATCCAGTACCAACCCCTATATCCTTCACAACGATACAGGTGAGGAAAAGCCTACTACAAAACTGTGGATTGACAAATTCCAATCTCAGTCGCCGTCTCGGAAATCGAGCATTCGCTCGACAAGCTCGGTTTCGAACTGAGGTCAGGCATTAAAATGGAGAGAGCTCGGGATGCAGACAACAGGTTGACTCGATTTGTAACGGGTCGCAGGTTTGTTTTCATAACTGTCCCTTCCACTCCTCTTGACAAATTTGTTAAAGTCAGCCTTTTCACAGCTAAATTATTCCACAGAGAACCAACACAGCAGAAAAAAGTCATATGTTTACGCTGTCTGAAACCTGATCATCATGTTTCACAGTGTTCGGGAGAGATTATGTGTAGACAGTGTGGACAAACAGGACATAAAAGGGGTGATGTTGAATGTAAACTGATGGACAAACAGCGGACTGACAAATAACGGATAAACAGACCGAAAGACATACCTTGGACAAACAGACAAGTTGCAAGGCAGGTGAAAAACAAAATCTTAGCGCCACAATAACAGAGCAGACCACTGACAGGTCTGTCGACAGGAATGACAGAGGGCGCTCTCTGACCCGCCAAACCACCTTCTTGACCTCCCTGGACAGCTCTCCCCGCAACAGGTCGGCGCCTGTCCAGACATAGACATAGCCCGGGACAGGGAGCAGAGACGTATCGGCGCTGTGACCATGGGTCGGATGGCTCTGTGGCGGTGGATTTTGATGACTCCGAGTCAGAATCCACACTAGCTGATCGGGGGAAATAGCTTAAGTGTGTGCTATTTATGACAACCAACGGACAATGTACTATGGACTATAAGTTTGAACAGTGTGTATCTGATTAGTTAAAAAAAATTAAAAAGACATGTTTGTTCGCACATTTCACAGCAGAGCCTTCAACGCCAATTTAGCCCGGCTCTAGACAAGGAAGAAGAAGAAGAAGAAAGAAAAACGTTTTGAAGTTATTTGTTTACAAGAATGCCATCTAACAAAAAAATATGTTAAGGAGTGGGGGAAAAAAAACAAAGGGATGGAACAAGTTTTTTTTTTAGTGAAGGAGTTAACAAAAAGCAGAGAAGTAATTTTGACTTCAAAATACTTTAGGGGAGAAGTTAACTTAGAGCTTGCGCAAGAAAGAATCTTAGTCATTTCAGTGGTAAAAGAAAAAATATAACATAATGGTAGCGAGTATTTACGCACCCAACAATACAAGGGATAGAATGATATATTTTCAAAAATTGATTGAAAGTTTGAATTCTGTTCAGTATGAAGATGTGATTACTCTTGGCGATTTTAACTGCACCTTGAACAGTGACCTTGACATAGTTGTGGGTCAACCTCGCAACAAATCGGAGACTGCAAGTTTTCAGCATGCTGTTGATTTATTAGATTTAACAGACGTTTAGAGACTTTATCATCCAAAAGAAAAGGCGGCTCATGGATTCTTTTGAACCCGTTTATTGCTCGCAGGTTATATCACTGTTTTGTTTCTGTTAACGTTTTGCCTTTCTGTACTCCTCGTGAACACGTTTTTGTTTCAAATTCCGACCATAAGGCCATTGTCCTTGAACTGAACGAGAACGATTTCGTTTGGGGACCAGGATACTTTAATAGTAATAGTTTTCTTCAAAAATGTTCTGTTTGTGAAAAAAAAAAAAAAAAAAAAATGAGATGTCAGATACATTTTTACAGACAATGAAAGTCTATATGATTTTTTTTTTTTTTTTTTACAGAGTTTGGGAAAAGCCTTGCGTGCAAAAAAATAAGAAACGAGTCGTTAGTGTTGCAGTCACCGTTACAAAATCAAGAAAAAGAGCTTGTCAGGGATCCCCCAAACGAAAGGATTAATACAAATTTTATGAACGTAAAACAAAACTTAGAGACTGTGCAGGATTACAAAACTAGAGGTGTCCAAGGAAGATACAGACTTAAATGGATCGAAGAAGGCGAAAGAAATTCAAAATATTTTTTGTAGGTTAGAACAGGCACGAAGTAGAAATAGGAATATTTCAAGATTATGTAAAGAGACAGGTAATAACATTATTGATCAAAGAGAAATAGTGCAAGAACAAATTACGTTTTATAAACAGTTACGTGCCCAGAACACTGAAGCAGCAAACGCAGAAGGAGCTGCTGACATTTCTATTAAAAATGTAGAATTCAGACATTTAGAAGAAAATGAAGCTGTTATATGTGAAGGCAGTGTGACATTAGCAGAGACAACCTCTGCACTGAAAAAGATGAATAATGGCTCTGCTCCGGTAAGCGTTGGCTTAACAACCGACTTCTACAAGTTCTTTCGGTCAAACTTAGGCAATGTTGCCACCAACGTGCCCTGTGGGTTGGGCATAGAATAGACCTATTGCCCTGGCATGCATGTCGTAAGAGGCGACTAAGGCAGGACCACCTCGCCCTGAGGATAAAGGGGTTAGCGTAGGGCTAACAATCCTACCTGTAAAAAAGACGAGTTACAGAAGCATCGACGACAACGAACCAAAACATTCACCTGGGCAAGGAAGGGTCTCCATCCCTGAGACTTTTGACGCAGTGCAGTGAAAGCCGAAAGGAAGCTGCAAGGCTGACTCCTCCGTCTAACACCCAGGACAACAACGAGAGTAGCCACATGGAACATTAGGACGATATACGAAACAAGAAAAAACCATCCAAGTTGCGAGAGACATAAAAAACTACAAGATTGGAGTGCTAGGACTGAGTGAGACAAGGTGGCTACAATCAGGACAGCTGAGACTTACATGCGGGGAACAGTTGCTGTACTCAGGACACATAGAGGATGGAGCCCCCCACACTGAGGGTGTGGCCCTGATGTTGGCACCGGAGGCACAAGGGCCACTCATCGGATGGGAACCTGTTAACTCCCGCATCATCACAGCCAAGTTTACCACGAAGAAGAATGACATCAGGTTGAACATCATCCAGTGCTATGCTCCCACCAATGATGCGGAAAAAGAGAAGAAAGATGACTCGTATCAGCAACTACAGACAGTGATAGACAAAAGAGGAGCAAAGGACATAACCATACTGATGGGAAATTTTGACGCCAAGATCGGAACGGACAGCACAGGCTACGAGGACATTATGGGGACACGCGGGCTGGGACACATGAACGAGAATGCTGAGCGCTTTGCAGACCTGTGCGCCCTGAACCAGCTGGTGATAGGAGGAAGCATCTTCCCACACAAGCGCATCCACAACGCCACATGGAGATCCCCGAACCACGTTACGGAGAACCAGATTGACCAAATCTGCATTAGCCGCAAATTCAGGAGATCATGGCAGGATGTACGAGTGATGAGATGTGCTGACCACCTTCTTTGAACAACAGTGAGACTTCGCCTCAAGAGGTTCACCAACACCAACAACAAATGGACAAGGCTTATTGTCGGACTCCTCAGAAAAAGGACACGCAAGCAGCATTCCAGATCAGCCTTTCCAACAGGTTCCAGCCGCTACAAGAGCTGATAGAAGACAGTGAGACGGACATCGAGACACATTGGGAACACTGCAAGAAGCTCTGGCATGACACATGTGAAGAGATCCTTGGCAAGAAGAAGATCCAGCACAAGGAATTGATCTCTGCTGACACCATCCACAAGCTGGAAACAAGGAGAGAGAAGAAAACTACGCTGAACACGAGCTGAACAAGAGCAGCTAAGGCAAAGGCACAGGAAGAGCACACAGCAGCGAACAGAGAAGTAAAGAAGAGCACCAAGAAGGACAAGAGGACTACTTTGACGACCTGGCCAGTCAAGCAGAGGCAGCAGCTAGACAGGGGAATCTGAAGCACCTGTACCTGGTGACCAAGAAGCTGACGGGTAAGTTCCAGCAGACAGACAAGCCAGTGAAGGACAAGAACGGAAACCCACTGACAACAAACGAAGAACAGCTGAAACGATGTGCAGAACACTTCGGGGAGCTGCTGAACCGCCCTGCCCCTGACGCACCACCAGGAATCATCATCAAGCTGCCAAAGAAAGATCTCAGGGACTGCAGCAACTACTGAGGAATCATGCTCCTGTCAACGCCAGGCAAGGATCTCAACAGGGTTCTACTGGAGAGAATGAAAGAGGTTGTCGTCCCCCCAAGCTCCGAGACCAGTAGGCAGACTTCCGGCGGAACAAATCATGTGCTGACCAAATCGCCTGCCTATGCATTATCATGGAGCAGTTGCTGGAGTGGAATTCCGCCCTCTACATCAACTTCATAGATTATGAGAAGACCTTGGACAGTGTGGACAGAGAGACGCTGTGGGCAGCTGCTGAGGCATTACGGAGTTCCCGAAATCATCTCCCTTATCGGTGCACCTACCAGGACATGAACTGCTGGACTGCCCACGCCGGCCAGCTGTCCGAAAGTTTCGAGGGTGAAGACCGGAGTTCGGCAGGGGTGCCTGCTGTCGCCGTTTCTCTTCCTCCTGGTCATTGGCTGGATCATGAAGACCACTACAACAGGCAGGAACAACGGTACACAGTGGACACTCTGGACGCAGCTCGACGACCTCGACTTCGCTGACGACCTGACGCTCCTGTCATACAGCCACAGTCAGATGCAGGACAAAAACCACTCGCCTAGAGACCACATCAGCCAGGACAGGGCTCAAGATTAACAGGAAGAAGACCCAGCTGATGAAAATCAACATCACTGCCAATACATCAATCACAGTCGGTGGAGAGGTCATCAAGGAAGTGGAGTCTTTCGTCTACCTGGGAAGCGTGGTTGATCAACAGGGAGGCACGGACCGAGACGTCACAGCCAGAATGGGCAAGGCAAGAGCAGCTTTCGTCATGCTCAAGAACATCTGGGCATCTGGAGGAATCGGCATAGGAACCAAACTCAGCATCGTCAACTCCAATGTGAAATTAATTCTGCTCTACGGATGCTAGCCATGGCGGACAACACAGACGATGCAACAAAAGATTCAGACATTCTTCAAAATCCGATGGCAGGACAAGATCCGAAACGATCTGTGGGAGCGTGCGGGACAGGAACCAGTGCAGATACTGCAAAGGAAGTGGGGTTGGATCGGACACACCCTCAGGAAGCCAGCATCCAGCACACACGCCAAGCCCTGACCTGGAACTCGCACGGTGAGAGGAAGAGAGGCCGGCCTCGCAACAGCTGGAGGCGAGACACTGAGGCGGAGTTGAAACAACAAGGGACCAACTGGACTAGAATGACCAAAACAGCCCAGAACAGAGTGCGATGGCGAAGGGTCGTCGATGGCCTATGCTCCACCGGGAGCGATGGGCATAATGAATGAATGAATGATGTCACTAACTCTTTTATTGAATCCTTGAGCAGAGAGGAAGCCTCTCGTTCACACAGAGGCAAGGAATCATAACTCTTTTTCACGAAGGTAAAGACTTGTGATAGAGATAAACTTAACAACTGGAGATCCATTTCTCTTACAAATTCAGATTATAAAATTTTGGCAAAGGTACTTTCAGAGAGAGTAGGTAAAAGTTATCCATATTTTAGTTAACGAAGATCAAGTTGGATACATAAAAGGAAGAAATATAGGAACAGAGCTAAGGACCGCCGATTATGTCATCAACTATTAAAACAAAACTGGAAAGGCAGGGTACTTATTAGCTATATATTATGAAAAAAACCGTTGATTCCATAGCGAAAAAAATCTTCTATATGTATTCAAAATATTAGGATTTGGAACCGATTTCCAGAGATGGGCACAAGTCTTAACAAATGGCAACAAAAGCTGTATCAACCATGGATGTTGTTATCTGAGCCATTTTATGTAACTTGTGGCATAATGCAAGGCTGTCCCTTTTCCCCTTTACCGTGTGTTTGGTTGTAGAGCTCTTGGCTATAAACATTTGAAAAAGCGAAGCGAAGTAACAGGTATCCAAGTACCAACAAGGCACCATACAAACGAGCAGTTAATCAATTAAAACAACTTGCCGATGACACCACCTTATTCTTACAAAATGAAAATGATATGATGAAATCCTTAAATATTCTGAAAGCATTAGAAATGTTCTCTGGTCCTCAATCAAATATAAATAAAACCAAAGCTTTAAGAACGGGCGGGAAAATAATGAATCAAAATCTGCCTTTTTCTATAGTTGAAAGGATAAAAATACCAGGAATTTATTTTGAAACAGATAAGATAGCAAAAAAACATTGAAGAGAACCAGAAGGGCAGAGAAGATCTCGAGCAAACGAGACATCAGCACTCATGACAAAATTACAGTAATTAAATAGTTTTTAGTCAGTCAGTTAGTTTTTTTTGTAATGCAGTCAGTTAGTATTCCCAATGAAGTTCTGCAAAAGGTAAATACGATGTTTTATAAAATTTGTTTGGCAAAAGAAACACAATAATTGGAAAGCATTCGAAAAAGTAAAAAGTAAAGTAATGGAATCAGACTATAATGCAGGTTTAGAAATGGAAAACATTAAGGAACTTCAAAAAGTTTGTATTTGCAATGTGCAGGGAAATTGTTCTCTGCAACAGACAAAAATTGGAGCAAGATTCCGAGGTGGCACTTAAACAAAGTAATAAACAATGATAGCATATTCAAGCTTAAATGTAATGCAAAACAGCTGCAGCAAATTGAACTAATAGACAATTTTGGAGAAATGTAGCTACCATTTATTTGAATAATAAGAGGAAAACCAAATTAGAAGAAATACCACCAAGCAACGTTTTAGATCAAATGTTATTTTACAATAATTTGATGAAACATAAAGGCAATATATGATCTTTTCAAGAATGGAGAGAAAAGCGGATACAATTCGTAGAGACATAGTGCACAATGCTGAAAATAGGTTGATTAATGTTAAAGAAGTGAAGACAGTTTTAGGAGATCGTAATGCAAATACTATTTTTGAATACAATGCACTGCAAAACGCTCTCCCATCATTTGGCTGGAGTAAAATTATGACAACTGCATTCACCTTGACAATGTTTACCCGCTGACTGCGAAAGCCCATCTATATATACAAAACCAAAAGAGATAAAGAAGTTACTGGAGCAAAGGAATCCGAGTAACGTAACTGCAAATGCCAAGGAGTTTTGACATAGAAAAACCCGACTTTGAAAGAGATGAACTCATATGACTAACACCAAGAACGTCTACAAAAGAGGTTGGACTGTATGAACTTCAACGGAAAATAAACCACAACATTTACCCTACTAATATTCTTTTGCAAAAGATAAAAGTATTCGAAACAAATAAATATGATAACACCAGCCGCCGTGGCGAAGTGGTTAGCGTCGCGGACTCCCGGCTGGGAGGTCGTGGGTTCGAATCCCATCAGAAGTCATGTGGGTTTTTCTGCCCCGACCGGCTCCTACCCAGAGTTGAGTTGCTGCGGACTCAGTAGGGAAGACTGGGATCACACAGTCGAGTTTCATCCACTTAATGGATGCGTTTTCTGAGAGTGTTGCTCAAATTTTCTGACCAACACTGCAGGTGCCTGTATCTCTCGGGCCTGGTTGACGCCGGGATATATATGAAAGGAAGCGTTGAGTACAGCCAGCCCTGTCATGTAGTCTCAGACCGAAATGGAAATCCGTAGCATCATCTTAATCATCCTCATTGTCATCGATCAGCATAAAAAAAATGTCTCAAATTCTGTGGCCCTTCATGCCCTGCTCTCATGGTGACCTCAATTTCGATGTCCTCTCCACGTCTGTGGCCTTGGTTTGGTTCCGTCGGGTCACCGGCATCGGCGAGTCCATGGGGGCTGTCGTTGGACGGACGTGGTGGCGCCCTCCGGAGGGAGAGCTCACTCACGCCGGCTCCGCGACTAAGCAATTATTGTCGTCAGTAGGGGGCTCAGTAGATGGTGTCCTGCGTATGTTAGATCAGAACAGGCGCCACTGAACACCACCAAAGTGACTTGGCAGCAGTGCAGTGTCTCCACCGGTGGGTTGCCTCTTGACGACTTGACATTGACTGTTCCCTGTGGATTGCCGGGGCCGGGGCTGCGGCAGGGCCGACAAGCCTGTGGCTGTGGACGGGGTGTCGGAATGAGCGGCGTGGATGCACTGCCTCTGAGGTGGCGCAGAGGTAAGGACAGCAAAAAAAACCAACCAACAAAAAAAACCTGTACAGACGAAATTTACTTTATTGAATATTTCTTTTCCACTGTCCTCCAGTCAACCAATTTTGGAAAAGAAAACTGTAGAAATATTGATTTAATCAAGAATCGGTAAAGCATTAAAACTGTCATTTACTGACGTACTCTTTGGAGTCCACAGAGAAGATATAGGTAAACAGGTCACAAAATCGATTAACCACATTATATTAGGGGGAAAATGTCCATTAGCATAGCACATAAAAGTAAAAAAAAATGACAGCGTTACAAATAAACAGTAAACAAGTGGGGTAAGTTTTGCTCCCATAAGAAAACCTAACACAGAGTAACTTTTATCCAAGACTGGCACAGCCTTTTTAACTTGAATGAAGTCAGACAAATACAAAGACAAACAATCTAATAGTGTGGGAAAAACAAGCGCAGGCCAGCAACTCAACTGTCTTCACAGTAATGACTTGGCAAAGGTTTGGACTTAAGGTGGGGCAGGGGAAGGAGGGGGGGGGGGGGGGGGGGGGTTGAAGATGGAGAAACTGGGAACATGAAATTAAGAAAATATATTATATATATGAAAACTCCTCACTAGCTGCATGAGGGAACCATCGTAATCCCTTTCGAAGGCAGATCTATTTGTATTGCCTGCTCCGAGGCCTTTCGTCCGCTGGATCGGAACTCATCAGGGAGACACGGCTGGTTGTGTCTGTGCTCCTGGCGTCAAATAGAGACACACCATAGTCCATAATACCGAAGTGTTATCACCACCAAGGGTTCATAAGAGAATCCAACAGCACCCGCAAAGCAGCCAGGGAAGGGTAGTAAATGAAACCAAACGAAAGTGTGGGGGGAAAAAAGTTGCGGAAAAAAACTAAAGACATTATGCAAACAGTATAAAATATAGGGGATAATCTTTGAGCCTACGCTTGAGGATCCACCCAAGAATGCAAGGGAGATCAAAAGACATAAGTATTTTAACAGTGCTGCTCTCGCACCTTCTGCTTCATTTGAAATTCGATTTTTTTTCAATAAAACAAATGAAATACTTTAGAGAAAGGTAATATTAGAAAGAATAATGACATCAGACTCTTTCCATGATGAAAGTCACACAGAAAGCGCAATGCGCTGTGGTAAACGAAGCTTCTGTTATCAATACAAACGGCAAACCAACGTGTATTTGAAGTCTCAAAAACTTGTGAAATACACACAACGATCATGTCAGCTAAACTAAAATGATGTAACAAGCTATTTTGTTTTAATTAACCATGGGAAATCGCCTGTTCTCATGCATTTTGAAGCATTCCAACTCTTCGTATTATGACCTCCCGCTCTTCTCCACCTTCAATCTACCCTCTCTTCCTTTTCTCTCTCTCATCCTCGGTACTCTCCACCCATTCGCTCCGTTTTGAGTATTATGTCTGTGACGTATGTATTTTTTAAAATTAAAAACCTTGCACTTGTTTAAGGATGTTATGTTTTTTCCCCGTGCTCTCTCTCTCTGAAAGAGAGAGAGAGAGAGAGAGAGAGAGAGAGAGAGAGAGAGAGAGAGAGAGAGAGTAACTCTCCAAATCCATTCTGTTCGTCTGTGCACGTAGGCACACTGCATTTTACTATCAAGCTTTCCCCGCTTTTCAAGTGGGCGGTGGAATTGTCTTCGGTTCCGACACCATCTTAACACTCTCAAAAGCGAGAACATTTAGCTTCACACTAAATGCCGGTAGCCCGACTGATCTGCAAATGCTAGTCCCTAACAGGTCACCCATCTACTGGTACTCCGCATGGGTCCTTAGTCACAATGTTTGAATGCTGAGTGGTTGTCCAACTTACAAGGGACACTATGGACCCCAACCATTTGCTGAGGTCACTCTTCATCTTTCCGGGTAAAACATCCCTCTCCGTCCCAGACTGACCAGTTCTGTCCTCTGCCAGAGTGAGCATACCGCTTACTTCCAGAATGAGCATACTTCTTACTTCCAAAGTGAGATACCCCTTACTTCCAGAGTGAGCATACTTCTTACTTCCAAAGTGAGATACCCCTTACTTCCAGAGTGAGCATACCCCTTAGATCCACAGTGAGCATACCCCTTACTTCCACAGTGAGTATACCCTTTACTTCTACAGTGAGCATGCCCTTTATTTCCACAGTGAGCACACCCCTTCCCACATTGAGCACACCCTTTACTTCCACAGTGAGCATGCCCTTTATTTCCACAGTGAGAGCACACCCCTTCCCACAGTGAGCATACCCCTTACTTTCACGTGAGCATACCCCTTACTTTCACGGTGAGCATACCCTTTATTTCCAAAGTGAGTATGCCCTTTATTTCCACGGTGAACATGCCCTTTATTTTCACAGTGAGCATACCCGTTCCCACAGTGAGCACTCGCCTTACTTCAAAAGTGAGCATACGCCTTTTCCACAGTAAACATACACCTTCTTCCACAGTGAGCATACCCTTTACTTCCTACAGTGAGCATTTCCTTACTATCAGAGTGAACATACCCCTTACTTCCACAGTGAACATACCCCTTACTTCCACAGTGAGCATACCGTTTACTTCCGCAGTGAGCATACCCCTTACTTCCAGAGTGAGCATACTCTTATTTCTACAGAGAGCATAACCCTTACCTCCCACAATAAGCACAACCCTTAGTTTCAGAGTGAGCATAACCCTTACTTCCACAGTGAGCATTTCCCTTACTATCAGAGTGAACATACCCCTTACGTCCACAGTGAACATACCCCTTACTTTCACAATGAGCATACCCCTTACCACCTACAGTAAGCATATGCCCTACTTCCACAGTGAGCATACCCCTTACTTCGACAGTCAGCATATCCCTTGCCTCCCACAGTGAGCATACCCCTTACCTCCCATAGTGAGCATAATGTTTACTACCACAGTGAGCATACCCCTTACTTCCACAGTGAGCATATCCCTTACTTCCACAGTGAGGGTACCCGTTACTTCCACAATGAACTACCCCTTATATCCACAGTAAGCATACCCCTTACTTCTACGGTGAGCACACTCCTTCCCATAATGAGCATACCCCTTACTTCCACAGTGAGCATACCTCTTACTTTCACAGAGAGCATACCCCTTACTTTCACAGTGAGCATACCCCTTACTTCCACAGTGAGCACACTCCTTCCATAGTGAGCATACCCCTTACTTTCACAGTGAACATTCCTCTTACTTTCACAGTGAGCATACCCCTTACCTCCCACATGAGCATAACCCTTAGTTTCAGAGTGAGCATACGCCTTACTTCCACAGTGAGCATTTACCTTACTTCCAGAGTGAACAAAACCCTTACTTCCACAGTGACCATACCCCTTACTTCGACAGTTAGCGTACCCCTTACCTCCCACAGTGAACATAACCTTTACTTCCAGAGTGTGCATGCCCCTTACTTCCACAGTGAGCATATCCCTTACCTCCCACAGTGAACATACCCCTTACTTCCAGAGTGAGCATGCCCCTTACTTCCACAGTGAGCACACACCCTTACTTCCACAGTGAGCATATCCATTACTTCCACAGTGAGCATTACCCTTACTTTCACAGTGACACACTCCTTACTTCAAGAGTGAGCATATTCATTACCTCCCACAGAGAGCATACCCATTACCTCTCACAGTCAGCATACCCTTTGCCTCCCACAGTGAGCATACGCCTTACCTCCCACAGTGAGCATACCCCTTACTTCCACAATGAACATATCCCCTACCTCCCACCGTAAGCATACCCCTTACTTCCACAGTGAGCATACCCCTTATATCCCAGTGAGCATACCCCTTATTTCCACAGTGAACACACCCCTTGTATTCCACAGTGAGCATACCCGTTTCCTCCCACAGTGAGCATACCCGTTTCCTCCCACAGTGAGCATACCCCTTACTTCCACAGTGAGCATATCCCCTACTTCTACAGTGAGCATACCCCTTACTTTTCACAGTGAGCATACCCCTTACTTCCACAGTGAGCATATCCCCTACTTCTACAGTGAGCATACCCCTTACCCCCCATAGTGAGCACACCCCATATTTTCAGAGTGAGCATACCCCTTATTTCCAGAGTGAGATGTCCCTATCCTCTTTCATAACGAGCGCCTCTCTCCTCTCCCACAGTTACAATCTTTTCCTCCCAGAGTGAGCGTGCTTCACTCATTCACTCTTCCCAAAGTAAGTATCCATGTCTTCTACTGGAGCGTGCTTCCCTCTCCTCTTGACCTCCGGGAATGGAGACCATCACCACATTTTGCACGAGTCCCACTCTATTAGCAGGAAATAGGGGAAGCGAGTGGGAACAAAACGTATAAGACGATATATTTTCTTAAGTAAGATTAATGATAATCATATTAAGTTATTTTCTACAATACTTTACAAAATCGCTTTAATTCACCTGGTCTTCTACAAAGTATATCAAACTTCGTAATGTTTGTCAGGCCTGAGACGCATAGGTACTTTGCAGTGTTTTCAGGAAACTGGAGCAATCAATTTAAAGATGTATTTGTAAATATTTGGCACCCTAGTATATGTTGTCAGTCTTTCAACTGGGTCCACAGCACTTACGTTTCTTTGCCAAATACTGAACCCTGTCAAGTAATAATTGATTCCACCCGCCCTCGATGGCCACTAGGCTACAGCGATTTATCTTAACAGTTCAATCTGTAGGTTTCCTTGTCTTATATTGATGGAGAGTGCAGTGTATTAAATTTTCTGTTATGGACATCCTGAACTACGGTATGACTCATCACAAACACCGGGGTTAGTCTGTCAGAAATTTCATCTCTTCTAAAGCTCTGAGTTTCTCCTCCATCAGAAGGGCTCCTCAGTCTGATAAACGTTTACAGGGAGGGATCTCTTTTTAAGCTCGATGTCTTTTGTGACTTCGCATTTGAGAACAGGCATTATTTGTTTTGTAGAGCCCGCTCAGACTGTACCACCAACTACATTCAGAGCACGTAAATTTAAAAGTAATATAATTATTAATAACTAAAAGCATGAATTCTGTTTTTGTTTCTTTGTTTAGTTTTGTTTCCATTTCTTTTGTGTTTTTCTTGATTTGTTTTGCTGTTTTGTTTTTGCTTGTTTGTTTATCTAATTATGTGACGTCTTTGACAGCTTCATGTGAACTTTCTTCAAAATAAATATGTTTTCTCCTGAGAGTAATTATAAAATCAACTGGTTCCAACTCTAACAATAAAATGAGGAACTGCGTTTCTTGGAATCAAGCCTCGGTGTCATGTAATGCGGAGCGATATTTCGTATGCTACGCGATTACATGAGACAGTACAGATTAAGAGAAAGATTATTGATTCGTGCGTTACACTATAGGTTAGTCGTGTGACACAAGGGAGCGTATTGACTGAACGTGGCCCAGGGTTTGAGTGAAAATTTTAACACTGTTCACGCGATTTGAATATAAACAGGCGTTGACCTGTATCGGTGCGCACTCTGAGAATGGAACAGATGATTTAGATGAAGAAGAGGCAGACTGTGCCCATTGATAAAGGCAGAGGCCTAACACATACAGAAGTATGTGAATTGTAGTTGATTGACTGGTACTCAAGCCGTAAGTATCTAATTTTATATTGTGAGAATCTAGATGATTTTCCATTTGTTTTCAACGGTTTAGTGTCGGAACCGAAACTATATTTGAAAAATTGAAGAGTTAAAAAATGTTAAAGTGTAATATGACTGCTAACTGGCTGGCAGTGTTTTGAACTCGTGTTTATCTGGTTTGTTATAGCTGGGCTGACTCCCCGTGCGGTAGAGAAAGAAGAGACTGGAGATCGGGCACAAAGGTGGATGGCCGGGGGCTGCGCGCGTTCCCGGGCCAAGTTCCGATCCGCGGAAGATCCAGGTTGGGCAAAAGTTTGTCGCCGACCAGTAGTTGATATATGTAATGGGCAGTATGGGATCCCCGCACAGAGGAAGCCAGTTCTGGACACCACAGAGAGTGTGTGCGGACACTTGCAGTGAGTAAACCTGCAAAATCAGTATTGTGCGCAGAAGAAGCATGCTTGATTGGTTGCACCAGCTGAAAGGATTACAGATTATGAAAATATATAAGCTTTGATTGATGCCAGAGTAAAGAACCCCCATGGGATTTTTTAAAAGATTAAGGAGGGGATGAATCAAAATTGACCTTTGTTTGCGCCTTATGTGTATGGAGTGGATGCAGTTGTGTGCGGAGGAAAGACGTCATGTTCGTGTGTGTATGTGCGTGCATGCATGGATATCCAACGTCTGATAGTGGTGACCCCGACTTGGAACTTTGTTTTTGTTTCGTACCCCTCCCCTTGGTTGTGATGTTCCCCACCCCATTTTGAATTGAAAAAAAAAATGATTTGCTTTTTAAGGTATTAGTGAATATTGTATGGGAACATTTGATTATTACGTATAATTACCTTTTCATTTGGATACCCCCCCCCCCCCCCCCACTAATTTTCTTTATATTGTAAAATTTTCCATTTAAACCCCTCCCCATATTTCCTTTCTTGATTTATTATTCAGCAATTTGAACAGATTTTGCTGTGAAATCCCCTCCTCCTTTTGTATTCCCACTTTTTTTTTCCTACTGAGTATTTTAAGGATTTTCATGTACCCCCCCCCCCCCCCTCGTTATACCCTCCCCACTACTTTATCAATTTTTTTTGGGTAATTTTCTTGTTTAAACCCCTTCTTGTACTTATTATTATTTGCATAAATTTTATTCCTTTCATTATTTTGAATCAGTTTCTTTATATTGTATCCATTTCCTGATTTTTTATTTCAAATTTTGAAATAATTTTGTTTTATATTTTTACTACTGCAACTTTGATTTATACCTAACCCCCCCCCCCCCCTTTTTTTTCTGGAGTGGCAAAATAATTTTTTTTCCCCAACCCCACTTAAGACTTAGTGTTCACTTTTCGTGTACCCCCCCCCCCCCCCCCCCTTCAAAAGTGTCCCTATGTAACTTTTGTGTGTGTGTGTGTTTTTTTCCTATTCTAGTATTTTGTGCTAGTCCCGTCTCCGATTATACGGGTGGGCTGTGCCAGTAGTAGGGTGGTCCAGAGGGCTTTTTCTAATTTCTAGTCTTACCTTTTCTTACTGTCTTGGTGATTTCCACTCTGTCTACTTTTGCTGTTTTCTGACTTCATTCTCTCTATTTCGTCTTTATCAATAAGCACCTATCCAGTTTGAAAATTTTCTCATTTCTTAGGTAGGGTTTCTGATAGTGATTGTGTATTATCCCCTTTTTAGGTAATCAGAAATGAAATGAGGCAGGGAACAGCAAACAATGAACAGTAAATAAGTGGAGTAGTCTTTGCTCCCATAAGGAAACCTAACACAGAGTAACTTTTATTCAAGACTGGCACAGCCTTTTAAACTTGAATAAAGTCAGACAAATACAAAGACGAACAATCTAATAGTGGGGGGAAAAACAAACAAGCGCAGGCCGACAACTAAATTGTCTTCATAGTATTGACTTGGCAAAACTTTGAACTTACGGGGGGTGGGGGGTGAGCAGGAGGTTGAAGATGTAAAAACTGGGAAAATGAAATTAAGAAAATATGAAAACTCTTCACTGGCTGCATAAAGGAACCATCGCAATCCCTTTTAAAGGCAGATATATTTGTATTGCCTGCTCCGAGGCCTTTCGTCCGCTGGGTCGGAAACTCATCAGGGAGACACGGCTGGCTGTATCTGCGCTCCTGGCGTCAAATAGAGACACACCACAGTCCACAATACCGTGGTGTTCTCACCACCAAGGGTGCAAAAAAAGAATCCAATAGCACCCCCGAAGCAGCCAGCGAAGAGTAATAAAGGAAACCAAATGAAAGGGTGGGGAGGAAAAAAGTTGCTGAAAAACTACAGATATTATGCAGATAGTATAAAATGTAGGGGGCAATCTTTGAGCCTACGCTTGAGGGATCCACCCAAGGATGCAAGGGAGATCAGACGACAAACACACAAAGACAGATAGAAACAAACAAATACAAGTAACCTCGATTTAATCAAAACGAAATCGGAAATGAAATGAGGCAGGGAACAGCAAACAATGAACAGTAAATAAGTGGGGCAGTCTTTGCTCCCATAAGGAAACCTAACACAGAGTAACTTTTATTCAAGACTGGCACAGTGGAGCCTCGGAGCAGGCAATACAAATATATCTGCCTTTAAAAGGGATTGCGATGGTTCCTTTATGCAGCCAGTGAAGAGTTTTCATATTTTTTCTTAATTTCATTTTCCCAGTTTTTACATCTTCCCCCTCCTGCCCCCCCCCCCCCCCCCCCCCCCCCCCCCTCCGTAAGTTCAAAGTTTTGCCAAGTCAATACTATGAAGACAATTTAGTTGTTGGCCTGCGCTTGTTTTTTCCCCCACTATTAGATTGTTCGTCTTTGTATTTGTCTGACTTTATTCAAGTTTAAAAGGCTGTGCCAGTCTTTGATGCCTGTCTTTGATGAAAACAAAGATGAGAATGATGCATTTTTGTTTAGATTTGAGAGTCATGCTACTTCTTGCGAGTGGCCCAAAGATAAGTGGGTATTGTATATTGCGTCTCTTTTCAAGGGCAGTGCGTTGACGCTGTATCATTCTTTGGCAGCGAAGGATACTTTAACATGGGATGAACTTAAGGATGAATTACTTAAGCGCTACCGGTGTACCGCCGAAGGATTTTGCTAGAAATTCCGTACCGTGCGTCTGGAGAAAGGCGAATCATTTCCTGCGTATTTGATTCGGTCTGCGCGCATTTTCTTGATCGGTGATTGACTTGTCCAAAACTGAAAAGGATTATGCGGAACTTCGTGATCTGTTTTTACGTGAGCAGATTTTAAACAGCGTTTCAAAGGACTTGGCTGTTTTTCTAAAAGAAAGGTCGGTCGCGAGGCTGAAGAAATGTGCGAGCGAGCTTGCGGAACAGTACAGGACTGCACATCCTGATCGGACATTTGCCCGCAAGGGAACGGACACGGTTTTCGATGTAAACGTCGCTTCCTTCACACATCACCAAAACAGTGTTGGTTCAGACCGTGGATTTGGCTCTTGGCGTTCAAATCAGAACTGTAATCGTTACCGTGGAGGTCAAAATTCCCCGCGGTTGTCAACATTCTCGTAGCGGACGGGATCATGGCAGCCAGTTTGAACAGTCTGCTACCGGTGGTGGTCAGCAGTCTGGTCATTTAGGTGCAAATACCGGTACACCTAGAGGTGGTCAAACAGCGTCTAACTCTCGGTATCCGCGTAACCGTGGCCGACAGTGCGGACAGGCTTATAATACCTCAGGTAAACCCGCAGGTTGTTACAATTGTGGTTGCTGGTTTCATAAAGCTCGGGATTTTCCATCTGTAGAGCAGTCAGCAGTGAATGTCGCGGGTATGTCAGACAATGTTTCGGATCCATCTACTGTAGCCTATTCGATGGTGTCACATGTTAACACTGACGGCTTACTGGTTGAGTCAGGAACTGTCAATGGGTTTCACTGTTCTGTGTTGAGGGACACAGGTTGCACTACT
The DNA here is from genome assembly GCA_016801955.1 of Conus betulinus. Classification (NCBI taxonomy): domain Eukaryota; kingdom Metazoa; phylum Mollusca; class Gastropoda; order Neogastropoda; family Conidae; genus Conus; species Conus betulinus. The sequence continues at coordinate 283,311 of JADBJO010000868.1, forward strand.
GCGGGAGTGCGCCGTTCTTTGTTCTTCCACACCAGTTCACTGGTGAAGAACAACATTGTCGTTCTTTTTGGAGGCAAGATTGAGGTTTTCCCTCTTGCTGTGATCTCAGTTAGTACACCTTACTTTGAGGGTGAGGTGCTTGCCTGTGTTATTGAGAACCCCCAGTAACGGATCTCATTCTTGGTAATCTTCCAGGTGTTACTTCAGCATGTTCAGGTGCTGGTGGATCTTTTGTCCCATGTAATGTGACTACTCGTTTACAGGCAGACAAGGAGAAACAGTTGCCTGTACCATTGTCAGTGCCTGATTTGTCTGTGCTGGATGTACAGCCTAAGGAATTTGCTGCTATGCAGAAGCGTGATGCCTCTTTGAGCATTTGTTCTCTTCAGTTGTAACTGAGGTACCTTCCCCTTTGACTAAGCCTGTTTTTTTTTTTTTTTAATGATGTTCTATGTCGCTTGGTCAAGGACAAAGGGTGAAGTTAAGCGTCAGGTGGTAGTTCCTCAGGAGAGTTACGTAACGTTGTGCTTCATACTGCGCATGACAGCATTTTTTCTGGTCATTGTGGGATCAGACGTACTCTACAGCGAGTTCTTGCATCGTTTTTTTTTTGGCCAGGAGTGTCTCAGTCAGTCAAGGAGTATTGTCATTCATGTGATACTTGTCAGAAGACTGTGTCTCGTAACCGCGTCCCTTGTGCGCCGTTGCACAAGATGCCGTTGGTTTCAGTACCTTTTGAGAAGGTAGCAATGGATTTGGTTGGTCCTTTGGAGGTGTCTTTTGGCTGCTTTCGGTACGTTCTGACGTTGGTGGATACAGCTACTCGGTTTCCAGAAGCTGTACCACTCAAACGTATTGATACAGTCACTGTCGCGGAGGCTCTTCTTTCTATTTTTCAACGTATGGTTTGCCTTCCGAAATTCTACTGATTGTGGTACTCAGTTTGTTTCAGACCTGATGAAGGAAGTGTACCGTCTGTTGTCTATTTCTTCTGTTACCACTACTCCATACCACCCTCAGTCTAACGGGATGGTGGAAAGGTTTAATGGCACCTTGAAGTCCATGCTGAAGAAGGTTTGTCGTGACTGTCCCAAGCAGTGGGATCGGTACATTCCGGCTGTTCTGTTTGCATATCGGGAGTTGCCGAATATGACTTTAGGGTTTTCTCCTTTTGAGTTACTTTTCGGTCATTCACCCCGTGGTCCTATCGCTTTGTTAGCTGATAAGTGGACTGGCACACAGATGACTGACGATGACAAAAACGTTTACCAATATGTACATGACTTGCACAATCGGATACTGGACAGTTGTGCTCAGGCACAACAGACCGCTGACAGTCAGACCGACAAGTATAAGGTGTACGCAGACAGAAAGAGCTCTCCTCGTTCATTGAAAGTGGGTGATCAGGTTCTTGTTTTGCTCTCTGATGAACAGAATAAGTTGAAGATTTCCTGGAAGGTCCCTTTCTTGTGAAGGAAAAGTGTTCACCTGTCAACTATCGTATTGACATGCATGGAAAGTCCAAGGTTTTCCACATCAATATGTTGAAAGAGTATGTGGTTCGGACGAATGTTGCTGTCAATTTCGATGTTGTTCTTTGTGTTCCTCAGGGATTAGACTCTGCGTCTGCATTGTCTAATGAGTTACCTGTGGATTGTGTTGTTTCCACTGGTGTTTCGGATGCAGAGTGTTCACATTCCCCTGTTTCCCCCGTCGGGTTTACAGGATGTACATTGTTCCTCTGTAGGAGTTGCACAGGATGTGAGTGACGATGACGTTTCATTACCTACCTTGTCTGTTCAAGGCGAGACATTTCGTGATGTAAAGGTTGCTCCTGAGTTGTCAGACACTCAAGTCTCAGTTGATGAGTGTTTTTTGGAGGATTTTTCTGATGTCTTGACAGATACACCAGGGAAGGCTGTACAGGTACATCCACACTGTATTAATCTGACTACTGATGTTCCTGTTAGGGTCAAGTCTTACCCTTTGCCTTTTGCAAAGAAGGAGATCATTCAGAGAGAGGTTCAGGTTATGTTGGATCTTGGAGTGATTGAACCGTCTGTATCACCGTACAGTTCTCTCAGTCGTTCTGGTGGGTAAGCCTGATGGCTCAATTCGATTCTGTGTCGATTATCGGGCTCTCAATAAGGTCACTGTGTTCGACTCTGAACCGATTCCAGATGTTGAGGATATTTTCTGTCGTTTGTCTGAAGGTCGGTATTTTGTCAAAGTAGACCTTGCGAAGGGATACTGGCAGATACCTATGTTGCCTCAGGATAAGGAAAAGACTGCGTTTCAAACTCCTTTTGGGTTGTTTCAGTGGACGAGAATGCCTTTTGGGTTGCAGAACGCACCAGCTACATTCGCAAGAATGATGCGGCGGAAGAAGCTGCAGTTGTATCAGTTTTCAGCTGTAAGTTTTTTTGATGACATTCTTCTTGCAGCTCGTCTTTGGCAGCAGTTGTTGGACTACTTACGCATGCTTTTTGACCGTCTCAGGTTGTTTGGGTTGACAGCTCGTCCGTCAAAAGTGCTGGCTGGTTTTCAGGAGTTGGAGTTTTTGGGACATATGATTTCCATTGGTCATGTTCGTCCGGAAGTCAAGAAAGTGCAAAAGATTTTGTCTGTGGGTAAGCCAACTACGAAGAAGCAGGTTCGCTCTTTGTTGGGTCTTTTGTCCTACTATCGCAGATATGTTCCTCATTTTGCTAGTCTTACTGCACCTTTGACTGAACTGACTAAGGGAGATAAGAAGCGTCAGATTGTGTGGTCTGATGAGTGTCAGAAAAGTTTGGAGAAGGTTCAAGCTGTACTCAATTCATTTCCTGTGTTACTACTTCCTAACTTGGATGAAGATTTTGTCTTACGTACAGATGCTAGCAGTAAGGGCATGGGTGCATGTTTGCTACAGGAAAAGTCAGGACTTTTACATCCAGTGCAATACGCCAGCAAAACGTTTTCTGTGGTGCAAGAGAGATACTCGACTATTGAAAGGGAGTGTCTTGCTTTGGTCTGGGGACTGGACAAGTTTGCTAGTTTTTGTCAGGGAGACCTTTTGTTTTGCAAACTGACCACAGACCGTTGACATTTTTGAAAGCGTCAAAATAAAAAAAATAATCGCCTGTTAAGATGGGCATTAAGCATTCAAGAGTACTGTTTCACCGTTGAGCCTATCTCTGGGACATCTAATATTTTCGCAGATTTGTTGTCCAGGGAGTAGTGCTATACCATGTGTTTTATGGTCTGCTGATGCTGTATTTTGTATTTGTGATTGATCATTGCTTATTCATTCCTGTCTTGTAAGCTACAGTTAGCTACAAGTTTGAGTGAGTATGGTCTACACAAGATACAAGTCTAAGAATTGTGTATATACCTTATTGCTGTATCATTTTGTGGTCAAATTGTCTGTATTTCTCTTACTTGCGTTCATGGGTGAAAATGATTTGGTGTAGTGTCATTGTAAATGACCATTGCAGATTGGCCGCTGTGCATGTTCATGGTCATGTAGATAATTTTGAACCATGATTGGTGATTTTAACGTGTGTCTCATGCTATTGATACACGATGGATTTCTTGAGGTTGTCTTTTGAAAGATCACTGCATATTTTGATATCTTTGTGTGGGTGCTTACTGTTTCATCTATGCATATAGTGCAGTTCTTAATGGTTTCATCTTGCATATTCTGTTGGGTTCGACAGGAAGTGTATGGATCATGCAAGTGTTGTGCTTAAGATGTGGATTATGTATTTTGGAGATATTGAGGTGATCCATGGATAAAAAGTGTTGATTCCTTTGATGAATATACTTTGTGCATTTGATATGTATATATAGTACTTCTGGTTTTGGGTTCCTCTGTGGGGTATCCTTTTGCCAGATTTCTCTGGTGGAAAAATCTTACCCGAAAGGGGGGTGTCATGTAATGCAGAGCGATATTTCGTATGCTACGCGATTACATGAGACAGTACAGATTAAAAAAGATTATTGATTCGTGCGTTACACTATAGGTTAGTCGTGTGACACAAGGGAGCGTATTGACTGAACGTGGCCCAGGGTTTGAGTGAAATTTTTAACACTGTTCACGCGATTTGAATATAAACAGGCGTTGACCTGTATCGGTGCGCACTCTGAGAATGGAACAGATGATTTAGATGAAGAAGAGGCGGACTGTGCCCATTGATAAAGGCAGAGGCCCTAACACATACAGAAGTATGTGAATTGTAGTTGATTGACCGGTACTCAAGCCGTAAGTATCTAATTTTATATTGTGAGAATCTAGATGATTCTCCATTTTGTTTTCAACGGTTTATTGTCGGAACCGAAACTATGTTTGAAAAATTGAAGAGTTCAAAAAAATGTTAAAGTGTAATATGACTGCTAACTGGCTGGCAGTGTTTTGAACTCGTGTTTATCTGGTTTGTTATAGCTGGGCCGACTCCCCGTGCGGGTAGAGGAAAGAAGAGACTGGAGATCGGGCACTAAGGTGGATGGCCGGGGGCTGCGCGCGTTCCCGGGCCAAGTTCCGATCCGCGGGAAGATCCAGGTTGGGCAAAAGTTTGTCGCCGACCAGTAGTTGTGATATGTGTAATGGGCATGGGCAGTATGGGATCCCCGCACAGAGGAAGCCAGTTCCGGACACCACAGAGAGTGTGTGGACACTTGCAGTGAGTAAACCTGCAAAATCAGTATTGTGCGCAGAAGAAGCGTGCTTGATTGGTTGCACCAGCTGAAAGGATTACAGATTATGAAAATATATAAGCTTTGATTGATGCCAGAGTAAAGAACCCCGTGCATGCATGGATATCCAACGTCTGACACTCTGACAACATTTGGCTATGCTATATCTACTCCGTTTCCAGTGAAGAAGGGAAAACATGTTCAGAGCAAATGTAGTACAGGAGACGGAAAAAAAGGAAAGGAAGAAGTGGGCATCGTGGGAGGGCTCAGGGTTGGGTGATTTCTTTGATCTTTTTCCTGAAAGCCGATTAGCAACAAACAAGAGGCGATATGGATGAAGTGAAAGAAGGACATACATTTCCCTCGCCCCACCCTGCGTTTTCATAGGACAAGCTGCTTGACAGTTAGCCAGAGTGCCTTTATGTTGTTTGACAATTTGATGTAATCGCATTTCAGGGCAATAGAATTCATCATTATGTTCGACTCTGTCGATAAACTTGACTTTAAATAAAAGTGGACATGATTTTATAGACGACAGATGAAAAAAAAACAGTCAGTAGGGCAAATAAAACAATTACAACAATAATAGAAAAGAAGCAAGAACGGGAGAAATAAAGCTGACGATCTGGGGGTAGGCGAGGATGTACAAGAAATGACTGACTGGATTATTTAAAAGATGATCGCCCAGGTTCAGATGAAATGATTAAGAAACACAGAGAATTTCCCGATAGACTCAAAACTGGCGATACGTTTTCCAATACTACCACAAATACAAACGTATTAGTGTCCAATGAAATAAAATGTGTTCAGCTATCAACTGCACATTATTGATGTGTAGATAAATTTAAACAATGTGACTGCTAAATTTCTGAAAACTCTCATAGGACCTCGTAGTTTGATTTACATCAACTTTACGTGTCAGGAGGGAAAACCCCCTCCCAATTTTTTAAAATATTGATTACCTCTAATCACGTGGTGGAGAGAGATAAAGGGGGCTGGGGGAGGGGGGCAAGAGTTAGCAAGAGTGGAGGGATAGAGGATGGTTGGCGTTGTCACTGGCAGAATTAATGAGGTATACAAGAAAAGACGACGCCTTGACTAACATGTTGCAATGATGTTTTTATTTGTGCGGTGCTTTTCTTCACACACACACACAAACACACACACACACACACACACACACACACACACACACACACACACACACACAGAGAGAGAGAGAGAGAGAGAGAGAGAGAGAGAGAGAGAGAGAGAGAGAATGAGTGAGAGAGAGAGACAGACAGACAGAGACGGAGAGACAGAGACACAGATGGAGACAGAGACACAAAGACACAGAGACAGTGTGAGAAAGAGAGAGGGAAGGATAGGGAAGAAGGGAGAGGGGGAGAGAGACAGAGATGGTGGGGGGAGGGAGGGACAGACTGACAGACAAATAGAAAAGAGAGAGAGAGAGAGAGAGAGAGAGAGAGAGAGAGAGAGAGAGAGAGAGAAGTCGGAAGTCGGAAATACTTTACTTGTAAGGCCACCGGCCGTATACAAGGGGGCACACATATGCGGGAAAAGGGGAGTTATGAACCGAAAAGAAACAAAAGAAACCATTGCAAAGATACAGAAAAACATCCTCCTCCAGGCAATTAATACATTTTGGCGAGAAACAGTACAATCTTTGTCTACTACACTGACAGAATAAGACAACATTCCAACCCAGCAATATAAACAAATATAACCACCACTTCGTGAGCAACATGTATATGTGTTATGGCATCATGCAAAAAGAACAAACACACGACTCTACATGGTGAAAATAACTAGCTGTTGGCTAACATACGTTCTTCTCTATGCTTTAATGAATAAAAAATATACATCCCCACATCTCTGAGTACTTGGATATTTTCATTACTCAATAAGAACGTACACAGTCCTTCGTCTGAAGAGTTTACATAAAAATATTCAGCTACGTACTTTTCTCTAACTTCTTTATATTCTGCACAGTAAAATAGAAAATGTATTTCAGTTTCAATATTATCACAAAATGGACATTTAATTGAAATATTTAATCCAAAACGTTTATTGATCTGCAATTCATTGATACCAAACCTAATTTTGTAAACGCTGTTTTAAATTTGTTTATCGTTATGACTGAAAGATATTGTTCACACGCTAAAGATGATTTGAATTTTCTATAAAATTTAAATCTATCACTTTCATTTATTTTAGCTACCCACTCTTGTTGAAAACAGTCTATCATTCTCTGTCTGAATATTCTTAAAAACTGTCTTCGTTTTCCCTACTCCTCCATTTAACCAAACCTCTGAAAAACCATATCGATCAAGGCATGATTTTATTGAAATAGACCAGTTGGGATATTGTGAATGTCCTTCGCTGTTAGAACGGGACACTGAATTATACTGCATGACGAGTGCTTGATACGGTAAACGACGAAGAGTCATCTTTTGTACTAAAAACCAATAACGCAGACTACTGATGGTGCTATCTATGTACAGAGGATATCTTCCTGTCTCGCCATATGCCATTGTGTTTGGGGTTCTAAGGTTCACATTCAAAAGTTTTTTTACAAGCGAAGAGATGTACAGATTCTATTATTTTAAATTATGTTGTCCACCATATTTCAGAAGCGTATAACAGCATAGGTTTGACTTGTGCATCGAAAAGCCGAAAAAAACAACGTAACATTCATACCTCCTAAGCTCCACATGGTTTTCATAATGTCCACAACTTTAGCTTTGGCTCTTCTAGCTACTCCTTCTAAAGCAGAAAACGAAGGACAATTTGGTTGTAAGAGTGAAACCTAAATATTTATAGCTATTTACGATTTCTACTTCTGTCCCTTTGAAGAACCATTTTTCTGTGCGTGAGAGATGACCACCCTTTCTGAATACAATAATTTTTGTTTTATTTAAGTTAACAGTTAATCCTAATCTGTCTGAGGCTCTGGCCAGATTATCTAGTTGTTTTGCAAACCCAACAGGAGTTAAGGACATTAAGACAATGTCATCTGCGAACAAAAGGAGAAAAATTTCTCTCAGGCCTGGTAAAAATTGAAAACCGTGTTTTCCTTTTGCAGTCACCTCTTCTGCAACATCTGATATTAATAACGAAAAGATAACTAGAGATAATAAACAACCTTGTTTTAAACCGCTTGGACATTCGAAAAAGTCTGACAAAGAAGCGCCCCACCTCACGCAAGCCTGTACTGAAGAGCACATGCCCTGAAGCATATGTAGCATTTTGGTTCAAGTTTTAATCTTTGTTAGTATTTTCCACAAGTGGTCTCTATCAACGGTATCGAACGCTTTCATATAGTCTATAAAAGCCACATATAGTTTGCCTTTAATTCCATGGTTTAAGGTATCGCGTATCATAGTTACTAATGTAAAAATGTGATCAATTGTGGAGTAGTTTTTCCGGAATGCTGCCTGTTCTTCACATATTTTCTCCTCACTTTCGGCCCAGCTGTAAAGGCGAATATTTAGAATGCTTGTAAAAACCTTACTAATTATACTTAAAAGTGATATTCTGCGATAATTATCGAGAATGGTTGGATCACCTTTCTTAAACAAGGGAATTACGATTGATCGAGTCCAGTTTTCAGGAAAGTAGCCGGAGTTGTATAATTTATTAAACAATTTCGTTAAAAAAGGAGTAACAAGACCTTCTATTGATTAAAAAAATTCTGGACAAATCTCGTCAATTCATGAGGATGTCCCACTCTTCAGCTTACGGATAGCTCTTTTAACTTCATCTGCTGTAATTTGTGCATCCAGAACTGGTATGAAAATGTCTTCTTCGTCATTTGAGGTAACATTAGCTTCATCACTGCTATGATCACTTACCTGTCCTAGTATTCGTTCAAAATGATCTTTCCACTGTCCTATTTCTATAGAAGGCGCTTGACGCGGTTTACTTCTGACATTGCGCACGTGCGACGACCAAAAAACTGCGACCATCAAATCTATCTTTCATTAATGTTTCTCTTATATTATCATAATAAGTTTCCCTTTTCTCTTTAAGCGCATTTTTATACCGAGTTCGTTCCCGTCTAAGATCTGTTCTATGTTCATCCTTTTTCGTGCGCCTATAGCGTTCAAGTGCACGTATTACATTGCGTTTTTGTGAGTCACCCTCCCGATCGTACCAATTCTTTTTACCGTTAAAATTTTTTGCCTCTTATCATTGTCGTGCGTCGCATACAGTCGCCTGCTTGGATTAAAACGTCTGAAAATCTTTTCAAAGCTAAATTGATATTTTCAGAATCTAGCAGTGTGTGTTGTTTCTTCCAGGGCGTTCAGAGAATCAAGGGACGATACATTTGCACGAAAAACATGCTCTTTGGTATGGTCCCATTTAAGTTTACTGCTAAACTCTCGTGTCCTCTACAGCGAATTCTTGGGGAATGTCTCTTTTTACGCGGAGTTCGACAGGCATGTGCTTAGATTCCATACATGTAGAAACGTTTAAACTGTTTATCAAGGACAAAATATCAGGGGAACAAAAATAATAGTCGATCACACTATCTCCATTATCTGAAATTAATGTATAAGAACCATCAAAGCCCTTTTTGAATTAAACCATTCAATGGTACACATTTGGAGAGCTGTACAGAATTCTTTTAGACGTCTACCAAAGCCATTTTCACTTAAGTCTTCTGATCTTTGAAATAAGTCGTCCTGAACAAAAGGCCTACCATCATCAAAAGAAACATCATCGCATTCCAGACACCAGTTTCCAATTCTAGCGTTCATATCGCCACCAATGATTATGTGTACATCTTCATCCTTTTAACTGAGTGATAACACAAACTGTTCAAGTTCTTCAATGGCACAATCATAATCTTTTTCTCTGTAGTAGGGACTGCCAACTGGGTGATTATACATTCCAATAAATAAAACATCTTTTTCACAACCAAAAAGTTATTTACACAAACGAACACATAACATGTTATCCACGTGTGTCTTAAACTTCAGATACAAATTGCTTTAAGGAATTTTTAACTAAAATCATTGTTCCTCCTGAACCTCTACCCATCCTGTACAGGTTAACAGCTGGCGAATGCAGTACAAAATAGTCATCAAAGTGAATGCTGAAATCAAATGAAGGGAAAGTAAAAGTCTCCATCAAACAACAAACATCAAACAATTTAATGTAATAAATAAAATCATGATCAGATAGCTTGTTTATCAAGCCTTTCAATGTTCCAAATAAGAAAAGAAAGAGAGAAAACAATTCTGTTTCTGGTTGGCGTATTTGTGTTTTGTTCTTTGTTTGTATCTGTGATAGTTACATTGTTTGATTCACCCAGTTTGTCTTGTTCGTGCATGGGCCTGTGAGTGTTTGTGTCAGCTGTATGTAGTATAGATGTTCCGCATTGCAGGCCTCGGCCACTTCCCTATTCACTATTCTGAACCGTATTTCCCGTGCAATCACGCCCCGCTCCCCAACTCTCTAACAGGTTGGCCTGTCTCTCACTTGTCACGATTGAGCGAGTTTTGGGTTTGCTGCTGGCTCGCTGTGCGCTTTGTATTAACAGTTTATCAGTACGTGTATGGGCCGTGGGCACAGGGCAGTGTCTGACGTCATTCGTTTTTCCTGCGTTTCCCATTGGTTGCTTGTGACCTTCTGTCGTGTTGATGGGGGGCGTGGCATCCCTGAGCGGGGTGGCGTTCTCTTCCCTTCTTTGTTTCCAATCGCGATCAGGGATGGATCGGGGGTGATCGATGACATTCAGCTTGCCGTTGGTGTAATAACCAGCTTTGCCTTGCTCTCTCAGCTCTTTCAACTTGGCTGACTGCCGTTTTGTCAAGTCCTGAGCAACACGAATGCCATCCTCTTTCATCTTGTCCCTGGCAGAATGGGCCTTCATCATCACATCTCCCCATCTCTGGAATTTGGCGATGATGGGGCGAGGTGTGGTGCTTTTTGGATTCTGTCTGCCCAATCTATGTGCACGTTCGATCACATCTGTCTTCCAGTTCATGTCAGGCAAATAACTGGACAATGTTTCCTGGATGACACTCTCATAACATTCGTATTTGCCTCCCTCAGGAATGCCAAAAAAATTTTGCATTGTTGCGCCTGGAAAAGCTCTCGAGTTGGTCAATTTCATCTTGCAAATCATCAATAGATCTGTGCAGCTCCTCCTGTTGCCTCTCTCATATTTGTTGATGCTGGTTGTGTTAGCGTTCACCGAGTCTCGTAATTCAGCAATATCATGAGCAAACACACTGATAATTGACTTCATCTCTTCTTGATTTCTTTCGATGTTTTTCATTGTCTCAGCTTGGCAGTTCACTGCTTGGAGAAGCTGTCCTGATTATGATCAAATGATTGTTGCAGTGTTTCGACCATCTTTGACAACCTGCTGTCGAGATTGGACTCAAGCTGTTCCATAAATGTTTGCTGGCTTGTGTCTTGTTTTGTGGATGGCCCAGGATTTTTCTGAACATCATTTGAGAGCAACACACACGCCGCAAAGCAAACGCACTGTTCACTGTCACCACCATCACGCAACACGTGTCTGCCTCTGACACAATCAGTGACGAGGAGAGATCCGTGGTGGCAACACCTGGCTTGCCTAGTTCTGAACAGTATGGCAACAAACGTTCAGATGGCGACAGCGGTGGCTGAACAGAACTCATGCAGAAAGAGGTCAGCGTAGCACATGCTAGCGTGTCGCACACACACACAGTGTCCAATGGCCACAAGAAGGCACAGGCAGGCATACCATAACAACACATCGTGCACCTCGAGTTTGCGCACGCGCATCAACTCTGATTTCTTCTGTTTTAACCTACTTGAAAGAAAATGGCAAAGGAGCCAGTTCTTGCTCTCCAAACGCCAATTTTCATCATGATGAATGTTATCTCACAAGCGCGTCCGCCTTCGTCGCCTTCTTGCACGTGCCTCGAGAGAGAGAGAGAGAGAGAGAGAGAGAGAGAGAGAGAATTTTGAAGGGGAGGGGTGCAAACAGGCTTTGCGATCACACAGTTAGCAGGGAGATAATTTCATCTTTTCTGTGAGCTTACCTACCATACTGCACCCCCCATCTTTCACACAAACATTTCCCCGTCATGAAAGAATGATTGAAGACGACAGATGTGTGAGACAATTGTCTACAGCAAAATCGCCCTTTAGACCTACTTCTATATCTCTGATGGAAAAGCGCCCTTTAGATCTATTTCTCTGTTCTTTCTGGTGGAAAAGTGCCCAATAGACCCACTTTTCTAGCTGGATATCGTGTACCGGTGCTCGAAAAGTAGTACAAAAAACTACGTATAGCTTAGTGGGTGGCGGGGTCATGTCGATGTGACCCAGTGTCATTGTGACCCAATGTCAATGTGACCCCATGTCGATGTGACCCAATGTCGTTGTGACCCCATGTCGATGTGACCCAATATCGATGTGACCCAATGTCGTTGTGACCCTATGTCGATGTGCAGGCTGACATTGCGGCGTTGCACAGAAAAAAAGGAGAATAATCACTTTCGGCAATACAACAGCCATGTTCCCATATATGAATTAGGGGGATGGGGGTGGGGGAGGATAGGTGTGGATGTGTGTTGAAGTACATCATAAGTTGAACACGTCATAATCGCTAGGCTACACTGGCGAAGAGGCCGAAGATGTGCTAATCTCCGGCGCAGGGCCTGGTGAAGGAAAACGCATCACATCCCGTCACATGACTGTTCAGATTGTAAGGTTTTAGATCTAGAAACATTCAGTAGCTTCTGCATAATGGCGTTTTCAATGCAAGGTGAAAGTGTGTGTGTGTGTGTGTGTGTGTGTGTGTGTGTCTTAATATGCGAAGGAATGCACTACACCTGGCACCGTGAGGTGCAAGGCTTCTTTCAATGGCGTTGTTGGAGGCGGCCACAATGCAGCGCGAGAGTGTGCACCAACATTTTTGACCGTGACATCGAAAATCCTGACATCGTGGTCAATCGAGCAACTGATGACCATATTCATCCACCTGACACTGACGTGGTGGAACGTGCTCGACTCAAACAGGAAATGCAGGCAGAAGCCTTGCAAGACCCCACTCGTCCGAGTCGAAGGGTGTATACCGCTACAGTGGCTCGCCACCAGCGCCTTGCGGCACAGGGCGGAGGTGACCGACCTGAACCTCCTCCGTTGTACGAGTCGGTCAGGTCTGCCCTTGAAAGATCAAGGAGGTCCCAGCTACCTCCTCTGCCAGCAGAACTGGAACACGTACAAATAAATCCACCGTAGAACTCAACCTAGAACGACGAGAGATTTCTGCTCTCCATGGACAATGACTGGTGTTATGTTGTCTACGCTACAGATGAAAATCTTCAAACACTCAGAAGGAGCAGAACCATTTTTATCGATGGCACTTTTCGTACGTGCCCGAGACAATATTCTCAAATACTAACCATTATTGGTGACATTCGGGGTCACATTGTGCCTCTAGTGCACGTCCTGATGGCCAACAGAACAATTGGAAACTATTGACAAGTCCTGCAGCGTTTGAAGAGCCAAATGCTTCTTCAAACTCACCACCGTGGGGCACCCCAAGTCATCATCTGTGATTTTGAGCAGGCTTTACGCACTACTCTCGAAACAGAGCTTCCTCGTGCAAGAATCCTGGGATGCTACTTCCACTTAAAACAAAATCTGTGGAAACGTGACCAAGAGTTTGGACTGACAATACCTTACCGAACCAATCACAGGCTCAGACGATTTATCAGAAAGGTCATGGCTCTGGGCCATCTGCCCTTGCCGTTTGTCCGTCTCAACTTTGTTGCTTTGCTGAACGCGCAGAGAACGAGAAGACTGTTGCAGAACTTCGTTGGGCTGCAGGATTTCCTCAATTACGTCAACACAACATACATGAACCCCGCCGAAAGCTTTCCGCCAGCCCTATGGAACGTCTATGAACGAGGGATGGAACAACGAACAAATAACAATGCTGAAGGTAGGTGTGCTTCTTTCTACATCTATTTCGACTACGAAAATTAAACCAGCATACAGTTAATATTATGTATATATGCACGCTTGCATCCATGTATGTATGTATGAATGTATGTATGCATGCATGCATACATACATACATGTGTGTGTGTGTGTGTGTGTGTGTGTGTGTGTGTGTGCGTGTGTGTGCACGCGGGCGCGCGTGCTAGAGAGAGAGAGAGAGAGAGAGAGAGAGAGAGAGAGAGAGAGAGAGAGAGAGGTGTGTGTGTGTGTGTGTGTGTGTGGGGGGGGGGGGGGGGGGGGTAGGGTAGTAAGCCGTACTAAATGAAGTCAAAACGTAAATAACACGATGTGTTTGCGAAACCTAGTGCCCCGGTAATAAAAGTTATATGTAAGGAAGAAAAAAGTCACTTGAAGGTCATGGCCACCCCCCCCCCCCCCCCCCCCCCCCCCAGCAACGTTAAAGTCACGGTCAAGGTCACTGAGGACAGCGATCCATATGAAAATGGTGCCATGTCAAAGTGTACAAAGGGATACATATGCACAATGAATTTGAAGTCTCTAGCACAAATAGTTCAAGTTTGACAAAAACAAACAGACAAACAAAACAAGATGGCAAGCCATTCAAACGTGTTTCCAGTCAATGCTCATTTGACCCCTGTGACCTTGATCTTTGACCTAAACAAAATTTGATCACTTGCAAAGCTGTCTCATGTTCCTGTGCATGTTCACACCAAATTTTATGAAAATCCCTCTATAGTATTTGCACTTGAGCGTGCGACGGACGGACGGAACGAGGGACAGACTCGTGACATTCTTCGGTTCTCATTCTCAGTCATTGACTGGGAACACACAAACCAAACCAACAAATAGGACAAAAACAATATGTCCCATGTCCCCTGATCTTCGATCCTGGGTCATAACAACAAGCACCACTCCTTTCCATCCGTCGCAATGTTGCCCAAAAATGTCATTTCAGGGGGCGTGGGGAGTGTGTATGTGTGTGACTGTGTGTGTGTGTGTGTGTTTGGGGGGGGGGATATACAAAAAAAGACGGAAGCCCAATGTATCTCCACAAGTGTGACCTAAGTCTTTCTTTGTTGCAGCATACCATCGCGTCCTGAACGAAGCAGTGCAGGACAGCCACCCGTCGTTGTGGACGTTTGTTCGTCACCTGAAAGACATTCAGGCTACCGCAGAGAATAAAATCACGGCAACAGAGCAAGGTGTGACGCCTCCACGGAGGAGACAGAAGTGGAGAGACCTCGAAACACGCCTTCAGCGCCTTTGGGGGCAATACGAACATGGAGCCAAGGATTTTGCCGTCATTCTGGTCCGCTGTGGCTCATTTGATTTGACCTTTTTCTTCGGAAATGAAAATGATGACCACTGTCTGATTTGCGTTGACTTGTGTTCTTTCATTAATGTCCCTTTCCAGTAAATCACATATTTTCATTCTGTACAGCCTAATGTGCAGAGAGCTACTAATACAGTAACTGAAAAAAAGTCTAATTGTTAGATGTGGCTCATTTGATTTGACCTTCTTATTTTGGAAATGAAGTGATGACTGGTTTGCTTCATTTAGACCGAATCCATGGTCAGAATTATCATTAATACCCCTTACCATTTTTATTACCCATTTTCATTCTGTATAATGTGCAAGAAGCTACTAATACAGTAACTGAAAATGTCCAACTCTTCCTCAGTGTTCAGAGAGAGAGAGAGAGAGAGAGAGAGAGAGAGAGAGAGAGAGAGAGAGAGAGAGAGAGAGAGAGAGAGAGAGAGAGAGACTCGACATGAGGGGCACATCGACATGGGGCACATCGACATGGGGTCACATCGACATGGGATCACAACGACATGGGGTCACAACGACATGGGGTCACATCGACATGGAGGCATAACGACATGGGGGTACATCGACATGGGGGCACAACGAGATGGGGTCACATCGACATGGGGGCACAACGACATGGGGTCATATCGACATAGGGGCACATCGACATGGGGTCACATCGACATGGGGGCACAACGACATGGGGTCACATCGACATGGGGGCACAACGACATGGGGTCACATCGACATGGGGTCACATCGACATGGGGGCACAACGACATGGGGGGTCACATCGACATCGGGGCACAACGACATGAGGTCACAACGACATGGGGTCACACCGATCTGCCATTGGGGGCACAACGACAATGGGTCAAAAAGACATTGGGTCACAAAGGCACGTAGCAGTGAGTGGCCACGTAAAACGAATCAGTCTTTGGTAGTGGCAGATTCAAATTTATTGTACTGTCCTCTCCAGAGACTTAACGTATTATTTTGACTTGAGAGTGGGTGGAAGCAGAAATGGACAAGTTCGTATGTGAGAGTTATGACAACGTTGGGACCTGAGAGACATTGATCTTGACAACAGTCTCCAACTTACCCCATCAATTGAATAACCTGAATGCTTGGGACAAGATTCCTTGACGTTGTCGGGCTAGATCTCTTTTCCTTCGCCTTGTTCAGTTCTGGCAACGGAATGGTAGCATGATATGTGACTTAACAGCATCGCTTTTCTTCTCTTCACTGTGCTTATAACGGTTTTTTCTTGGAATAGTAATGTTTGCCACTCTCTTTTCAGACTCTCTGTCCATAATATATCGGAAGTTTATAAGAAACACTTAAGGAAGCGCAAAAAGCCGACTGGTACAAAAGAAATAAAAATTCAATGCATCTATAGTCTTTGCAGTAAGCTGCCGCTCACACTCCCACTCCCTTCGCTGACGAATGTGTCCAAACATGGTTATTCTGAGTGCTGCTGATATAGTGTCAAATGTCGTTGGTTGATACTTCTTTACCTGACAGGGAAGACAGTATGTTGCTTAAGCTTGCTAAATCACTCCCAGGCTTGTCCTGTCTTGGAGTGGATACCTTCAGGGAACTGTCATGTGGCTATGATTATACCCACCTGGGGATAGTCTATACTGCTATGAGATTAGGTATATTGTATTTGTTAGCAAGTCTTTTGATTCAGCCTATACACAAAACTACATGCTTTTCTTATGACACTACATCCTTCGACTTCTTACGAAGACACATTCATGGGCAAGGCGTAGTTGTGGGCTTGTGAAAATATGGTCCATTCATAGTTAAATGTGTTACTAATCCATTATCATACAATTGTGTATCTTGATTCTACTTATTACAGCAGTGGTGTCTTATTCGTTTAGTGGTTCTTGGCAATGGGTAAGCTCTGTGCAAGTGAAGGGCATCTTTGATTCCCATCTGTCTCCTGGTATATGTTGGACGCACCTTGTCTTGCTTCGGATTTCGTCGGATATCTGAACTTCTTTATTGGTGTACTGAATTGAAGCAAACTTCTTATGTCATCATGTCTAATTATCTGCTAAAAACAGGCATCTGTTAATATATCCTTCACAAATATATTTCTCACAACAAATATATGCACGTCAGCGTCTGCGAGAGACACATGCTGTTCCTTGCGACGATTCGTATTTCTTCCAGAAGATCTAGTGAGAACGTATGTTTAGTAACGAACATACTATACAGAACACATTTGACCTCCTTCCATTGAGAGAGAGAGAGAGAGAGAGAGAGAGAGAGAGAGAGAGACTCGTGACTCGTGACTCGTGACTTTAATGTGAGGCCGTCAGCCTATTCACATGAGTACGCAACAAAAAATAAATCAAGTTTCATATAATTAGAACAAAATTTACCATGACCGCAACAAAACATTCTTCCATGACAGTATGCACATGCAGAACTCTATCCCAGTTATACACCAATGCTTCCCAGCACGTACCTCCCCATGAACGCAACGTAAGTATATATACCATCATTCTAAACCCAGGATATGAGTGCCGTTGACACCAGCATACAAAACACATGTTCCCCACTTCACTTCCCCCATCGTACTATCACCCACATACACAGTGAAGACCCTTACACCCGCGTCGTATGATTCTCCCGGAAAGCCGTTCTATTTCTAGCATCTTTTATTTACTTCGCTTACACATGCGCAAAATTAGCATACCGCCCTCTACCGTGCATAGGTAAACCCCGAATCTTGGGTCTGTATACAATAGCAAGAGAGAGAGAGAGAGAGAGAGAGAGAGAGAGAGAGAGAGTGTGTGTTGCCAGTTTGTGAGCACACAGAGATATCAGCCAGACTATGCACACCAATCCCAGCCTCTCTCATGCCCTGATATTGATCCTCGTCTAGTCTGCTTATCTACCACACACAACTACCCTCCATCTTTTACACAAACACTTTTCAGGGTCATGGGGTAACACTGAGACCGACAGAATTGTGAAGAAAAGAATGTCAGTGAGGAAAGAGCCCTAGGGCTGTCTTTCTATCTCCGTCTAAACCAGGAACCTTAAAAAGGACACCTGATGTTCAAAAGACAAGCAGAAAGCAGCCACGGGAATTTTGTCAGGGGACCACTTGGGAACCGTGCAGAGATGAATAGACGTCAGTGCTAGCAGCAAGAAACCTAGTCCTGCCATGGCAGCCTCTAAAGTCTCAAGGACGTTTAGCATTGTCTGAGGTTTGAATAAGAAAGAAAAGAAAAAAGAAAGATTGACGTGATTTTTTTTTTTTTTAGAAAGGATTGACTATTCCCGATCGTACATGAATGGGCAACATTGTCCACAGTCCTCTCTATCTTGTCCCACCCTCTTTCAATACAAATTGTAGTCAAGACTTTTTATTTTATTTATTTATAGTTTATTTTTCTCCCTGCAAAAACATTACATTTTGCACAGATTTATAGCATTTCACTTCATATCAGCATACGATTCACAGCCAAACATTTACATGCTGGTCAGGTACTATAAACAGTTTCGGTACCATGCATTAACATATTTGTAGGGGGAGATTTTTTTTCAAAAATTGGTAAAATACGGGAAAAAAGCAACAAAAAAGCCAAAAACAAACGAAACAGAAACAACAGAAGAGAGAGAGAGAGAGAGAGAGAGAGAGAGAGAGAGAGAGAGAGAGAGAGAGAGAGAGAGAGAGAGAGAGAGGATGGCACCGACAAAGCCACTAGGGGATCCAAACGTACATGCATATTAAGTGACACAGAGACAGACTAGTCCCTCAGCATATACATCAAGTCCAAAAGCTACAATTCTATTAAAGATTGGTATAGTTGCCATTTTTCATACAGTGTTTGACTTGACTTACACTTTTTGCAACTTGCTGTTCAAATTTATATCTTGTCTTTACATAACGTAGAAAGCTTATTATACTTGGAAGGTTTTTTTTTTCTTCTCGCATTTGCATTTAAAGATGAAATATTTTCCTAGAAGTAGAATGAAGTCAAAGATTTCATCACCTCTGAAATGATTTTTATGCCCAACTAATACCAGTTCAACAGACAAATTCAAAGAAGCTGCACGCTGACATTTCTCTCTTTTTTTTATTGCTTGAATTTGTTGCCAAAAATGTGCCACGTGTTCACAGAACCAAAACAGATGTTCAATGTTTCCCCCTTTCTCTATTACAAAATGTACAATGATCACTCAGTTCAATTATCATTTTTGACAAACACAATATTGTACCCAATATTCGGTTTAGAATTATCTGAAACCATTTAAGTTTTATTTTTATTCTTTTTTATACCTGTTAGAAAATGAAATCCATTCCAATTACTGGTCAAGTTTTTCATTTCACTTGTTGCAAAAAAGCAGGGTTTTTGTCGTCAGACAGAAAGGCGTCCTAGTAAACATGTACCCCTCTGCTGACTGGGGAGAGAGAAGTTTCCACAATTTAGACCTTTCTTCATGCTTGTTTTTGTCGTTGTTACTGCAGTTTTCCAAATATATGCATTTGCCTCCCTTAATAATCCAGTATACGAAATAAAGTCAATGCAAAATCCATATTTGTTATTGAACTTTCTATATGCCAAAAGCGTGCCATCTTCTTTCATAATGTGTCCAATTGTGTTTCCCTGAGCTCTCTCAGCCCGTTTTAATAAAATCGTTTTCACCCCAATCCTCTCTCCCTCCCCCTGTCGTGTTTTACTTTTATTTGTTTTTCAGTAGTAGTAGTAGTAGTAGTAGTAGTAGTAGTAGTAGCGGTGGCGATGGTGGTGGTGG
>JADBJO010000868.1:308051-373051 GCA_016801955.1 Conus betulinus
AACATGGCAGTGAAAGTGAATGGTTGACTGACATTTGTTCCCAGATACCAGATGAATACATTCCGCATCAACGGGGTTATCACAGGTGGTGTTACACTAATTTTACAAATATATCCAGACTTTTGAAACGAAAGCATCCACCCGAGGAGGGAGCACCAAGTTCCTCAAAGAAACCAAGAGCAACAAACCCAATGGCGACCAGAATGTTGTTGCCTGCTGACAAATGCCTTTTTGTGATAAGAATCGTATTACAAAGAAAAGACACGTTGAAAGGTTGGTCAAATGTGTCACAAAAAGAGCTGAGGACTCTATTAAAGAAGCAGCCCAGAGAAAACAAGACCAAAACATTCTTTTGAAGGTGCAAGACATTGACTTGGTTGCTCGAGAAGCACATTATCACAGCTCATGTCGTAAAGATTACACTAGAGAGGATGATAGGAACCAGAGAACCATCAAAGATGCCCAAACCGTTGAACAGCAAGCTGCACACAAAGCTGCATTCTACCATATATTGTTCAATATCTGAAGGACAGCATTATTGAAGGAAGCAATATAGAACGGATGACCATGTTAAGAGAAAAATATCAGCAATACATGCTTGAAAATACACCCCAGCATTACAATGAAAATTACAGAACAGGCAAGCTAAGTCCAAGCTGGAAAAAGAATTTGCAACCAAATACAGTTCTGGCAACCTAATTACAGAAGTGAACTCGTCTGTTCATCAGTTGTTCCCTAAGGTCAAGCAGTTGAGACAGCATTTAAGACTGCTGTCTCTGATTCCAAGAGGCTGGAGGAAGCAGATCTAGTTCTCCGCAGGATCATTCACTTTGCTCAGCGAGAAGCCCGGCCAATGCCCTGGCCCCCCTCTGCCAGTTTTCTGCTGAGTGATGCTATCAGTCCACCACCTTACCTCCAAGAGTTTATTTCAGTACTCATTACAGGAAAGAAAGGGCAGGAGTCATCAGAAAGAAATCAAAGATTGGCCAAGTCCTTTTCCCAAGACATTTGTCAGGCTGCATCAAGAGGTCAGTGGCTGACGCCAAAGCATCTCTTCTTGGCATGACACTTCGGCGCCTCACAGGGACTGCTGAAGTGATCACTCTGATCCATCGCTTCGGAAACTGTGTTTCCTACTCGTGCATCTTAGAGCTGGAAACAGCAATCTGCAAGGACATTGATGACAGAGAGACAGTTCTTCCCCCGTCAATCAGACTAGACAGGAATGTGGTCACACATCTGTGTTGGAACAATTTTGATTTGAATGAAGAGACCCCATCTGGCAGTGCAGATGCCTTGGCTGAAATTCCTGCTTCTTTGCCTAGAACTAAAGATCGATCAGTCGCAAGCATATCAACAGTGCTTGAACCGTGCTTTGCAAAGAGCAAATGTGAACCGAATTTAGCAGTTACACTGACAGAAGCACCTCACATGGAAGAACCTGTAAAGTCATCTGACATTCTGTGGATGTGCAGCAGGGCTCTGGCCAAGGATAGTGCACAGACAGTTCCATCTTGGGCTGGATGGGTTTCTCTCACAGCAAGCAGTGCACAAAGCAGCTCCAACGAATCAACAGTGGAGTATATGCCTCCTGCTTTGCTCCTATCACTGACAATGCAACAGTGCAGCATATCTTGCGCGCATATCGCAAGAAAGCTTCCAAGCAGGTGGGCCAGCAGTATACCATAGTGACATTTGACCTGGTGGTGGCAAAGAAAGCCTATTCCATTGTGTGGCAGGACCCACAAGAGTTTGGTAACATCATCATCAGAATGGCGCATTCCACCTCACTTGTGCCTACATGTGTGCTTTGGGGGAAAAGCCTGAGGTGCAGTGGATTCGAAGAAAATTCTTGTTGAGTCAGGTGTTTGTGCCAGTGGGTCAATAGAGAAAGTCATGACTGGCAAGCACTACAACAGAGCTCTTAAAGTTCACAAACTTGTCTTGGAAGCTCTTGAACGTCTTCTTCTACAGGCATTTGAATCGTCAGAGAAGGACTTTTTTGATGAAGAAGCAAGAGCAGTGGTTCTACGCCTTTCCATGGATCCATCAGAAGACAGAGTGTCAGAAGCTCTCACAAATGACAGCTGCAAAAGGATACTGTCCCGCATGTCACGCTTCAGAGAGCGAGTCAGACAGGGAGAACTTGGAAAAACAG
Organism: Conus betulinus; assembly: GCA_016801955.1. Taxonomy (NCBI): domain Eukaryota; kingdom Metazoa; phylum Mollusca; class Gastropoda; order Neogastropoda; family Conidae; genus Conus; species Conus betulinus. The sequence goes on from JADBJO010000868.1 coordinate 310,210, forward strand.
CCCAGTATTGGTTGAACTACATGGAGTTTGGCACATTCTTCAGCTTCAAAGAGCCACCAAAGAAAACACTGGACTCTTCACCTTACAACTTTGGAGAACATGTGCAGTCTATTTTTCAGCAATGATCATCAGAACTATGCCAGGTATACAGCAGTGTACTTGCAGTCTATGCTGAATCTGCCTACATCCCATCCTGGAACAGAACAACTTCTTCAAAACAGCGGATTCACTGTCAACAGATCAACTGTTCCCTCTTCCAGAAATGCAGTAGACATCACCATCGAACAGACATAAACCGACATGTCAAGTCACAAAGTGGCATTGTTGGCTTCAACAGAAACCATGCTGCATACTATAGATGGTGCACGACGAGACACGTCAGAGGAAGGTATCAACAGGCTGCACTGGAAATGGCTAACATGGACAGCCAAGACTACTCATCACACAAAGACCTGAGATCATCAGAGATTGTGAAAAGTGATCAGGACACAAACAATGTGCCAACTTCCAGGCGCTTGTCTGGAATGAAGCAGACAAGGCAACTGCAGCCATTCGTTAAGCAGACGGCAATGGTTGGCATGTTGTGGATAAGAAACTGAAATCCAGTGGACAGATTGCTTTTTCATGCCACAAGAACTAGTGGAAATCCTAGTGGAGCAGCCCCAGCAGGAAGAGGGTGACGAAGCAGAACCAGTGGAGCAGCCCCAGCAGGAAGAGGGTGATGAAGAATTCCCCGACTCTGAAGCTCTTGATGACTTCATCTTTGAAGCTGATAGTTAGAGTTCATTCAGCCGCCTGAAATTCAGTGCAGTCAGGATGAGAAATCTTTGTGTGACACTGACAATAACAGCAACTGCTAATGATCTATGGTGTGACACAGAAGTTTGTTGATCAATAATATTGGTCATGTTTGTTTTCTTAAGTTAACTAATTCTCATACCTTGTATACTAGCTGTGTGGGCACGACATTCCGAGCTTATGTACAATATTAATTGATCATTGAATGCAAATTTTGATTATTTTGCTAAGTTAGGTGCTGAAAAAGGAATCATGTTAGCTTTCATGATAAACTGATCACTTTTGTTTTTATTTTTTAAAGGTGGCTAAGTTTTATTCATGCGAAGGTAATCTTTTGTCCCTGTCTCCTAGTTGATCCTGATCAGACATTGCCTGGCTTTGGATCCTTTCTTTGTTATAGTCGGTATCAATCACCAATTCCACGTGCAGTGCCGAGCGCTAGACTAACCACCGTCTCATATTCAGCAAGCTTAACATCCGAATTCTCAAGGGACGCCCACAAGACAAGAAAGCTCCAAGACGGCTTAATGTCACCAAGCCGAGAAACATCAGAAAGAAGCTGTCGTCTATATATTCAAGAAGAACGCCTGAAATCTGCCTCTTTAGACAACCAGAATTTGGAAGCTAACTGGTCGACCTTTAGGGAACTGGTTTAAAACACTTCTACAGAAATCCTGGTGCCAGAAAGAAACACAAGGATTGGTTTGATGAGAAGTGCGATGACTTCCAGCAGCTGCTGAATGAGAAACATCTTCTACAGAAAATTTGCTTCAGTGACAATAGGTCCATCTAAAAAAGAATGTTCAGCAAAATTTGCTTCAGTGACAATAGGTCCATCTAAAAAGAATGTTCAGCAAGATACTATGAAAGATCAAGAGAAACTATGGTTGAGCAAACACAAGGTTGAGCAACAAAGCTGACGCGATCCAAGGATATGCTGACAGCCATGCTAAGAATAACTTTCTTGATGCCTCAAAAAAATTTATGGACTGACTTCATCAGGATCATCTCTCTACTCCGCGCCAATGGAAACACATAGATCACTGACAAGAAAAAAAATATCTTTGACCGCTGGGCAGAACACTTCAACAACGTATCAAATACCTATTATCCACCAGTGACAAGCCATTTACCGACTCCCTTATGTCCCCACCAACGAAGAAATGGATGAACCACCAACCCTCTTGAAGACCCAGAAAGTGATGTGTTTGTTGCCCAGTGGCAAAGCTTTTGGCTCAGACTCCATACCAGCTGAGGTCTACAAAGAAGGTGACACAGCTCTAACTGAAAATCTCCATCATTTGTTTCATCTGATGTGACAGTAGGAAACGACCCCCAGGAGTTCAGATATACATCTATTATCCATTTGCACAAGCGCAAAAGGGAACATCCAGGCCTGTGACAACTACCAAGGCATATTCCTCCTTTCGACAGCTGACAAACTACTAGCCAAGATACTGCTGATCCAACTTATAACACATCTTGCGCAAGAGCTTTTGTCAGAGAGCCAGTGTGGCTTTAAGAAAGACAGAACTATTGATGTAGTGTTTTCTGAAAGACAGCTCCAAGAAAAATGTCAGGAACAAAATGCCGACTTGTTTTCCACCCATGTCGGCCTCACCAAGGCCTTCACTACTGTCAGTAGAGAGGGCCTGTGGAAGACCACGGCCAAATACAGATTCTCACCGAAATTCATTTCTGTTGTGCAGCAATTCCACGACATCATACAGGCCCGCAACGGAGAGAGACATTTTAAGCCATTTCTTTCTCGCATATGGCGTAAAGCAAGGCTGTGTTTTGCATCCACTTTGTTCAGCATCATGCTCTCTGTAATGTGACCAATGCCTTTAGCCAAGGAGTCGTAGGCATCGACATGAGATTTAAAACAGATGGAAAGCTGTTAAACTCTCAGGGGCCTTTGGCAGAAACTAAGGTAATGACAGAATCATTAGGGGGAGTTTCTATTTGCTGATGAATGCGCCCTCAATGCTAGCTCAGAAACTGACGTGCCGCACAGCATCAACGAGTTTTCCGTAACTGCGCCTACTTTGGCTTCACCATAAATACAAAGAAGACTGAAGTTCTGAGATGGTTGGCTCAGCGTAAATTCTGCTTGGCGCGGGTCGATGCAGAACTTCGTTACGAAAAACAAAAACAAACACGAAGTTCTGCATCAACCCGCGCCAAGCAGGCCCTATGCTGAGCCTGCCATCACAGTCAAAGGTGTGAGACTTGCTGCAGTAGGCAAATTCACCTACCTTAGCAGCACACTGTCCCAGAACATCTCCATCGACGATGAAATAAGCGTCGGAATTGCAAAAACAAGTAGAACCTTCGCCAGACTGGACACTAATGTTTAGAACAGAAAAGGCATCAGTCGTGACCAAGCTGATGGTTTACAGAGCGGATGTTCTCCCCGCATTCGTCTATGCAAATAAAGTATTGCATGCCAATTGCCGATTGCATGCCAAGAAGCTGGATCACCTATACACAGCCTGCCACAGAAGAGTGTTAAACATCAAATAGCAGGGCTGAACCCCAGACAGAGAGGTGCTCGATCAAGCTGTTTAGCATCCACACCACCTTATGTAGTCTCAGCATTAATGAGTGGATCATGTAGCTCATATGGCAGACCACCCAAGAGGCTCTTCTACGGTGAGGTGCAACAAGGAATGCATTCCCATGGAGGTCAGAAGAAATGCTTCAAAGACACTACTAAACCATCCATAAAAGCGTTTAACATTAACATTGGCACATGGGAACAAACTTTTATGGGATCGAGTTAGACGGCACAACTCTATCCACAAAGCGCGCCAATTCATATGAAGAAAGAACGACAGCTGCATTGCAACAAAAGAGACAGACAAGGAAAGCCCGCGACAGCAGTCAAAAAGACGTCTTCCACAATCCCTGTCCAAGCTATCACCAAACATTCCGTGCACGCATCGGCTTGGTCACCACGGTATATTCACAAATTATCTCCCCAACCCCACCCCCTCAATCCCAAATGATTGAAGTGGTCCTCATCGACTTAACGGACGAACAACGAAAGGTGTCAGTCACGTTTTATAGCAACGTTTCTTGTTCCTTAGTTAAAGCAATATTCATATCTCATCATGTCTTCTTATCTGCTGGAAACAGGAATCCGATTTTGTTTTGCTTTGTTTCAAATATGACACTAATCTTAACTTTACTGGAGACTGTCCCAATAAATATCTGTCATACTCTAGGGGTCGTACACACATGCACATCTGCCCAAAGTACACTCCGCACGTACAGGCAATCACTCCTCTCACCCAAGAAGCGCCAAATAATAAACACAACACAAGAAAAGTTTGTTTCCCCTCCTTCTACGGAAGTACAATTATTATTAATCAAACACCAACACTTAAATAATTTCATTTATATCTCCACTCCACGAAGGAGGAAAAAGAAACAACTGCTTCCCTTAGAATCAAGGAATTTATAAATGTAAGGGGGATGAATCAGTATCAATCACCAGCAAGAGGGGGAGTTGTATCACATCATTCATAAACATCAGGGTGAATGCACCAACATCCTTTCTTCGCATCAGGAGGAGACACATAAAAATCATCCAGCCCAAAATACAAAGAGCGTCACTGTCTCTAGGACGGAAGTTCTGGGGTATCCTTCCCCACTCGTGTCTAATCAATTATCACTCTCCTTAAAGGAAATATTGGAATATCAGTTCCATTCGGCCACGCCTTAACTATTTCTCACCCAAATGTTTCCACATTCGTAATTCCTCTACATGAAAGTAGATTCACCGCTTCTATAGTCTAGGTTTCTTTCTAGGAGATAATAAATATAAATTTCCACTCTACGGTCATCCCCTTAACCTTGGGGAAGGCACACAGGGGGCAGCCATCTCCGGGCTGAATAGGGCGTCGCCTTATACAAACTCTCCTTCCTCTGGGACTCGTTATGGAGAAGTGACCCGCTACCCGACCTGGGCTGGGGACTTGGTCCGGCACCTCTGGGACCACCCCAAGGCCCTAGGTCCGTGGCCCGTGTGAGACAGCCAGTCTGTCAACACACTCGGAACCACGTACAGTTTCTATAGTTACTAAAGAAGAAGAAAAAAAAAGGAACTCACCTCAACATGAAGATGTAAAACAGTAACCTTTCCCCTATGCATAAACTTTCATTTTGAATGTTACTTTTCTTTCCCCATTCTTTAATAAAAGAATTGTTACAACTTTAACCACACTTGTTCTTATTATTTTCTTTTCTTTTAAATACAAACGCCTTCCTTACTTTTGCTCATATATTTCACTTTTCCCTAATTAAACATGGATAATTAAATACCTCTAACGCGACGCAGCCTCGCTCTGGCCTCAGTCCAAGCAAACCATCAGGCCCTACGACTTCTCCGGCTGGCACGGAGCAAGTGATCATCAAATCATAAAGGTGAATTTAATAGCGCGCGCAGTGCGCCTAACCAGTACTCACACAGGCCACAGTCAACAGAATAGCGACGTGCATGCACATGACACTTTTCACTTAAAACCACAAGGCCAGCCAACCTGCCATCTCAAAACCAATTGTTATACACAAAACAACACGTGCACATTACAATCAACATAACATGTACACATGACAATATCTTTTGCTCTCAACGTTTTATTTTTGAAACTAACATAATATCATGATGCTCTTTTGACAATTATTTTCACAATCATAGAATGCATCTGATTTTTGTGAAGAGTTATAGTAGCAATAGGAGGCTTCATATTCATTTGAATAGAAGTGAATGTTTTATCGCCAGACAGTCTTTGCCTTTATTCTTTTGAAAAGAATAAAAAGAAAGAAAGGAAGGAAAGAATAAGGAGCTGGAAGAGGGGTGGTGACATTATGAAGACAGATGTAGTTATGAAGAAGAGGGTGGCGAGTATAATGAAGGTACATGTGATTAGAAGGAAGAAGGTAGATGCGTTTGGGGAGAAAAACGATGATGGATGTGATGAAAACAATAACGATAATAATAACATAGCATTTGTAAAGCTCATTGCCAAAGATTCTAGAAGCAGACGAAGAGCAACATATGTACGAACATTTCACATCAATAAACTTCATACAAACACCTACCCATCCCAGAAACACGCACGCAAGCACGCACGCACGCACACACACACACACACACACACACACACACACACACACACACACACACACACACACACACACACACCGTATGCACAAGGCATCAGTCACATGGCAGGGGAATACAAGGATCTTACCAGCAGTACTTATGGAATAGAAATGTTTTGAGGTTGGACTTGAAGGCAACAAGAGAGCAAAAATGTCTAATGTGTAGTGGAAGAGAGTTCCAAAGCTGCGCGGCATAGAATGAGAAGGAACGAGAGCTCATGAGTTTTACGTTTGTAATCTCCCTGGCGAAGTAGACGATAATCAGAAGAGTAGAGAGTGCAAGATGCAATGTAAAGACTAAGTAATTCAGACAGATAAGTAGGTGCTGATCCGGTAATTATATTGAAACATTTACATGCAACTTTGTACTTAATTCGTTCTGAGTAGACAGCCAGTGGAGTTTCTTTAAAAGAGGAGAGCATGGCTATTGACGGCATAACCTAAAGTAAGATGAGCAGAATTTTGAGCCTTTAGTGAAGGTTGATGTGTGTTTCGGGAACAGCCAGAAGGTAAAATACTGCATTAGTCAATTCGTGACAAAAACATGAGGTAACTAACTTTTTTCGTGGCATCATCTGTCAGAAATCTTCTGATGGAGCTGATTCTTCTTATATTAAAAAGACATTGTATTATACAAGTAGGATAAATATTACGAACACTTTCCAGCGAAGCGCTCTAAGTCTTACGTCTTTGGTTGCTTCGTTAACCTTAGACCAGGCATGTTTGTCAAGAGTGTTTCCCAGAACTAATGGGCCGTGTTACATTTGTTGCGTTGTTTTTTTTTGAAGCATTTTCCTAACGTTGTTTGGTTTTGTATCAAAATGTTTTTCATCACAATCCTATCGGATTTTGTATGTATGTCTTTACTCTATCCACTGAATCCATTCTTTGGAAATAGAGTTTAATATAATGTCAGCCTTTCTCACCTTTTCTTTTCCCAGTTTGAATGACAAATCGAACTGAACGTCAAGTCCATCGGATGGGGACTATAAGCGGGTCGGACCCCGTGTGCCTTCCTGGCCCCCTGCATACGTTAAAGAACCCACGGCAGTTGAAAATCGAAAAGAGCGGGGGTGGGGGGGGGGGGAGCAGGGTGGAGTTCCCCGCTGCCCTGGTAAAATTGATGTAGATTGAAGATAGCCATCTGGTATTTCTTACCATGCCACAAAAATTGTCACTTACTTTTATCGTGTGCCATCGTGTACCGGTGGAAATGGAGGACACGCATAAAACATCGTATACATCCTATGTGAGAAACTGGAGGAATAAATGAGAGATAATGAAAATGAGTGACTGATTTTTGAACGGTACGGGAAACGACTGAATGAGCGCCAGTAGGCTGCTCTTCGGCCGGCTCTACCTGGTTAGGCAGCCCGTTGAGTGAGTGAGGTAGGTAGTGTAAAGCGCTTAGAGCTTTGTCTGTGACCGAGATAGGCGCTGTATAAATACCCAGTAGATATATTGTGGTGGGTGCTGGGGCGAACTCTGTATGCATGTTTCCCTCAGGCGACTGTGGTGGAATCATAGAGGCAGGCTTCGTTTTTGGCGAGGATATGGTTTGGAACGAACAGGTATCACAACTGGGGGTGGTGGGACGGTGATTGGGCGTGTCAGCAAATGCAGTCTGGGTAGGCGAGGAGGTCCATGGGGAGACGGAATGTTCTGGGGGGAAAGGGCACCAGAAGGGAGCGTCTTTAGGGAGGGAAGGGGAAGGTCAGACAGGTTCTCGCATACTGCCTTCTTGTGGTTGGGATGGGAGTCTTGGCGGGTCAGTGAGAAGACTAGTCGAACTACTTGGATTAGTGATTCGAACTCATACCACAGCCACTTCTTGCACAGTACAAGAACAGAATTTGTAGAAAAAAAATACTGTGATCGTGATGAGTTTTAACGTACTACAGATCACTCGCACCTTGGTCCGGTACAACTCATCACTGAGGAGGCTGCTGGGGATCGAGAAAAAATCGGCATTGTCGCTGAGGACAAGAGGCCGATTAGGTTTGGAGTAGTTGGCCCATTCTAAACTAAACTCAGGTCTATTGTTGATGTCACCGATATAACGTTTGTATAGTATTTGTCTTGCTACTGGGAACAGGTGTAGTGGGATTTTGAATGTGTGAGTTGCTTAGGGTCAATTTTATGTCTATATGGGGAACCCAGTCACATAGAGCGTCACTGCTATTCGTGACGACAGACATGGTTGTCAAAGCATGGGCAGGGTGATGTGGGGGCAGGGGATGTGGGGAGAGTGAGGGTGGAAGGGTGTGTGTGGGGGAAGGGAGAGAGGGGATGGGGGATATATCACGGTCAACTCATGGTCAGAGATGTTTCAAGCTACATGGTGCAAACAAAGCGACATGACTGTTGCTGACCCAGCGACGCTAGGGATAAGAGGATAAGGAGTGGGCTGGGTAATGGAGCGGGGAGGAAACGGGACAGAGGAAGTGGGGTCGGAGAGGAGTAAGGGGATGGGGTAGAGGGCAGCGCTGCAAACAACTTTGGCAACAATTCACTGATGTCAAGCTCGACACATCCTGGTCTACGTGTTTGATTATGTCCTAGGAGATCAACACAGCAAGAGAAGAAGATTGGCTACAGAGCACAACACATGGTGGTTGAAGCGCTGATTAACCAGCTTTCTCAGCTGGCCCAGGGCTCACACACTCGCCCGGGACACACGTACACTTGTCACAGGCACTTATACACTCCCGTTGTCGACAGGCGAGGCAGGTTCCGATGGGAAGAGGAAGGAACGACGTCCGTAGAAGTTGAAAGTGGCCAGATGATGTCACAAGGCATCGAGGATACCTCAGGCCCTGTTGTGCATCAGGCCGACACCTCGGGATGGAGGGCGTCATTGAACTAAGTGTCCAGCTGAAGATCACTCACACGGAGCGCCTTGGTCGCGGCTTAGCTTCAGGGCCTAGCAACAAAGGATTAAGACTTTACGCCACAGGGAGTGCTACGAGATGTTGTGATGGTTTTTATTGAAAGAAAACGAAATAATTCATAACTTCTTTTTCCGTCTAGAAAACTGAAAAATATATGTGAATCCAATTGTAAGGAGTAATCCACACACTGTCAACAAAAAATTCAGCGATCGGTCACAAAGTTACACTTGAAAAAGCAACATAATAGCAGAGCTGATTACTTGCAGCCAAACACTATGACGTCAGAGAGAGAGAGAGAGAGAGAGAGAGAGAGAGAGAGAGAGAGCACGAGCACACACGCGCACGCGCACGCACGCACGCACACACACACACACACACACAGACAAGCGTGCACGTGCGAGAGAGAGAGAGAGAGAGAGAGAGAGAGAGAGAGAGAGAGGAGAGAGAGAGAGAGAGAGAGAGAGAGAGAGAGAGGAGAATTTGGGGTTTGGTGAATATTTGCAAGAAAAGGACTAACTAACTAGATTGGGCAAAGATAATTGATCGATTTCTTATTTGAGCATTTTGTAAATCATCTTTTAACTGCTTCTGCAAACATAACGTAACTGGATCCAATGAAGTAGATTGATTTGAGCTGCCAGTAGTGCGCTACTTATGTGTAAATACATTATTTTCAACATTTTCGTAATGGTAGATTTTGAAATAACGTCAATGTTAAGCATTTAATAACTATATTAGGATCTTGTAATTTAACGTATATTAATGTGTCAGGATAGAAAATTGAATCGAATTCGAACATCAATCTTCTCTGAACACAAGATAGTAAGGATAGGAGGAGGGAGGGAAGGAAGGGAAGGATGGGATGAAAATCAGGAGGAGTTGGTGGCTGGAGAATTGCTTTGTTTGGTGACTGGCATAATTGCTGAGGGATACATGACTGACTTCACACAACATGTGCCAGTAATGAATTTTATTTGTCTTGGTTTTTCTTCTTTCAAACGAGGAGGAAGAAACAGACAATGACACAGAGACAGAGAAGGGGGGGGGGGGACAGACGGACAAATGGAGAGAGAGAGAGGAGAGAGAGAGAGAGAGAGAGAGAGAGAGAGAGAGAGAGAGAGAGAGAGAGAGAGAGAGAGAGAGAGAGAAACTAAGACAAAGCGACAGAGACAGATAGACGAGCAAACAAATAGATACAGACAGAGAGACGCCACCAGAAAACACACACACACACACACACACACACACACACACACACACACACACACACACACACACACACACACACACGCGCGCGCGCAGCACACAGACAGACATACAAGCACAAACACTCACGCACACACACGCAAGCACACATACACACAGACACACAGACGCAGACACACACACACACACACACACACACACACACACTGACAGGCCACAGGCCCATATCAAAGTGAGTGAACAAGGTCAAAATAAATCGGTACAAGCCACTCTTAAAAACTGAGCTGAATGGTGTTCAAAGTTAACAAGGAAGACATTCATGAAGCAACTGCAGCATTAATTACTCCGTTATAACAGCCATTGCTCTATAAATGAAATCACCAACACTCTTACTAGTAGTCTCAATAGAACAGGCTAGCAACATGGACATTTTGGATAGGGAAGGGTGTGTTTGTAATCTTTAGCTGGAATCAACTCAAGGCGCAGCTTCTCGTACAAAGGACAAACCAGTAGAAAATGAAGCTCAGTTTCCGGTGCTTCCTTACAGTGTGGACAGAAAATATCATGGTAGTATATCGTAAAAAGTGGCATCGTAATGGCGACATTCCTAACCGAAACCTTGAAAGTAACCTGCAGATGTAAGCATGTTAATTACACAGAGGTAGGGACTTCGAACAGGAGACTGGTTATATGACCGATAAACATCGTACAACTCATGCGATTCAATTGCTGAATGCCAGTCTTGGATGTAACAATCACTTAAATGTTTCTTAAATTCTACAATAAAAGCTTTCACATTACCAACACTTTGCATTTCCCATACAATTCCAAAACCGAATCTATAAAGAACGTAGCAAACATTAGTCCTCCAGGTAATATAATTTTGATCCTGCAGATGTAGCAACATATCGTAGGCTTTCTCCGGGAGTCTGTTATTATCCATACAAGCAACACGAAGCCAACATATGGTACATTTTGCATACGTATTAACACCAAAGGATATCTTCCAGATTCACCGTACACTAAGTGCCTAGGAGCGTTTGGACCTACACCAAGAAATCTTTTAATAGCAGCTAAGTGCACCTTTTAGTTTGTTCCTGGTTAGATGACAGTCCCCAAAGCTCTGCTCCATAAGTTAAGATAGGTTGTATTTGGCAATCGAATAGCTTAAAGAAAATACCAGGAGAATGTTCACCTATTGACTTTAGCATTCTGTTGATAGCATTTAATCCTTTCTTTGCTCTGTTTGCTAGGACACACATAGTTGGTTGGAAAGATAATCTTGTAGTCAGTATTAATACCAAGATACTTATACATGTTAATAATGGAAAGCTGAGCATCACCAAAAGTCCAATTTTCATTCGAAGCAAGATAACCTTGCCTTAACAGACTCCGAAGAAAAAGGCTACGATATGTTGTTACATCTGCAGGATCAAAATTATATTACCTGGACGAATACAATAATATTTGACTCTTCCAGATTCACAAGTAAATCTAAACGTTTTGAAGTATTATACAAGACATTCAGTTGGGTTTGCAAAATCTAAAAGTTTTCTTCATGCATTCACCAGCATACACAAAACATTCATTAAACTTGGACAAGTCTTGATTAATATTAACATCAACAAGGTCAGCAGCTTCACTAACTAATCATGAGACATGGTCAGCGTTCATACGTTCATGAAAAGCAGCTGAACTTTCTTCACTCCATTTGTACTTAATAACAGAAACAACTTGGTGAGCATCATTCTCAAAAACAGATAAACAGCACTATCAGACAGTGAGAAAAACAAAACAGCAATAGTATGCTTAGTTTCTATTAACGGTCTTACATTAAGGCATTGACAATGAGGAAGCAACGAACTTTAGGCAATGATATAATCAATCACGCTAGAACCACTATCAGATATATAAGTATGTCACCTGAACATTTCAATGCTTTCAGACCGTTAAGAATACACAGATCAAATTCATGACATACATTTCGAATATCGACCAAAAGGGTTTGCCATAGTATCCTTGGAGATTCTCGGAAATTCTCCGTCACGAGAAACGGTCCACATTTCACCCCCCCCCCCCCTCCCCCTAATAATTTGTCATATGTATTTTTTGGTGCTTTAGAGTGTAGAGATCATGAAAAATCATGTTAACATAAAAATCTTGGGACGCACTGTCCCTTCTGGCTTAATTTTGAAGGGTACCCATCTCAGGTGCTGCGGCTGCTTTTGGTCGGTCCAAAACGTTCCATAAGTTTTGGTGATCATCTGTGTCTTTGTTATTTAAGCTACGAGAGTTTTCTTTATGTTTTTTTGACAGTAATGCCTTCTGCACAAAACGTAATAATCAGAACGATAATATATGCAATAAGGTGACCGCAGTGAAGCTACGTGTGTACCACCGTATGTCACACGTTGCGAACTGTAAATTTGCCAAAGTGTTTGCAATAAACTGTCTCTCTTGAAAACTGTGCAACTTATTAGAAACAAAGTAACATCAGTTTCAAAGAACAGTCGCTTGTGATTCTTTTGAGCTATACCACATTACCATGGGCCTATGCTGATGTCCTCTTTGCCGGATTATCTCCCCTACCCCCTATTTGGCTTCGACGCAAATTCAATTCTTTACAAATTCATATTGGACTTTTTGTCGGAAAAAAAGTTAATGTGCACTTTCCAAGTGTGAACGCATATGTGTGTGTGTGTGTGTGTGTGTGTGTGTGTGTGTGTGTGTGTGTGCGTGCGTGCGTGCGTGCGTGCGTGCGTGCGTGCGTGCGTGCGTGCGTGCGTGTGTGTGTGTGTGTGTGTGTGTGTGTGTGTGTGTGTGTGTGTGTGTGTGTGTGTGTGTGTGTGTGTGTGTGTGTGTGTGTGTGTGTGTGTGTGTGTGTGTGTGTGTGTGTTGATGATGACTGTTCTCAGATGCTGGCTTTGGAAGGCATTCTGTTTCATGGATACATCTGCCAGACTGTATTTCAATCAACCACAATCTCATCATTCTGAGTCGCTTCCCTCGGCACAAGTAGAAAGCGACTCTTCTGATACGTAGGTTATGACAGCTTCTTCGCCGTCGTCAGAGTCTGGAGAATCCACAAGGAAGTCAACCATATCTGCGGGCAGGATGACGTCCTCCTCTTCTGCGGACCACACTGGTTCCAAGGTGCCATTAACGTCAATCCATCCATGTCCATTGCTTGCTGCTGGAACATCAGACACGGGTTCAAGAGCCCCCTTCCAAATGGCAACTTGATAGTGCTCAGTCTGATATGCTTTTGAAGACTTCGTTTGCACGGAGGCATGCTTGCCAGGTCAACGTTGTGGTTTGCGTTCAATGGCTCATCTCCACATCTCTCCTTGAGTAGCTGGTGTCGGAGGTCATTGACACCGGTGAAAACATGTCTGCCGTACATGACACAGGTGAAGGTCTCAAGATCGGCTTTGACTTCTTCATCGATGGCCCATGTACCTCCAGGGCGGGCAATAGTTTCCACAAATCTTGGATTCTGCTGAAGAACTTTGATGGGTTTAATTTTCCCAATGCCTTTGAATGCACTGTGTGTCGCAGCCGGTATAAGCATGAAGAGCCAGGAATGCGGTGCAGTGCTGTTGCCCGTAGGCTGTTGTGATGTCGGTCACCTAGATGAGCCGTTGTTTTGTTCCCCATTCCTGTGTCGAACAGAATCACCACGTCCTTCAGCTGCAGAGCAAAGTGCAGGAAAATGAAGGAAATGTCCGAGTCGGGACTCTTGACACGGACGAAGCTGTAGCCGTTCAGCGTACGCACAGTAGAGGGCAACTCCGGAATCCGTCTCTCTTCTTGTGTGGTTTTGAGCGTTGCGGTTGGCGTCCTTGTTGTCGTCAGTTCATCTGCCGATTGCAGCAGGAAGGCTTTCTCCCTCACATATCAGCTTGACTTTTCTGTCCTTGATTTTGGCGCATTCTCATCTTTGCTCCAAACGTCGAGTAATATTTGGCTGGGCTGCTTCTTGTTTTCGTGGTTTGACAGAAACGTTTTCCAGTCTGCAGGACGCTTGGTGCTTTCTTTTTTCACGATGATCTTATTGCCAGTGCCTTTCCATTGCATTGATTGAGTCCGTTTTGTACGTGTCTGTACTCAACACCACGCCCGTTCCCTTTGGCAGCATGTCAAATATCTTCTGGCTGATCTCCCTGAAATTGGAGGGAAGCTATTGCAAACAGTGAAACACTGCGTTGCCATCGAACACAACCAGGGTCACTTCATGGGAATGTAGAGCAGCATCGTCCATATCTTTGGTGAGGTAGTTGGGAGTGTATAAGTTAAGTGTGTTTTCGGGTCTTAAATGGTTATCGTTTTAGATTTTGTCCATGTTTTAGCTCTCCGTCGCTGTCCGTCCGTCTGTCTCTCTCTCCTCTCTCTCTCTCTCTCTCTCCTTCTCCTCTCTCTCTCTCTCTCTCTCTCTCTCTCTCTCTCTCTCTCTGGTGTCTGTCTCCCTGCCTGACGATCTGTCGCTCTCTGCGTCTCTCTCTGTCTCACCATCACTATGTCTGTCTCTAACTCACATGCTCTCTTCCTTCCCCTTTTGGCATGTCTCTGTCTGTCCCTCTCTTCTCTATTATCATCTTTACTGTTTCCTCCATCCCAGTTTATCAATCATTCATATGTGTACTTCACCCCCCCCCCCCCCCCCCCCCCCCATGTACATATTTTATGACAGCAAGATTGAGAGAGTGGTTGAGAAGGGTGAATGGGTGGGGGACGGGGGTTGGGGGGAGGTTGGAAGAGTGTGGAGGATGGGAGAGGGTGAGAGAGAGAGAGAGTGATGTGGGTTTGGGCACTCGGTGCACACACACGTTTGGGTGTGTGTGTGTGTGTGTGTGTGTGTGGGGGGGGGGGGGGGGGGGGATGTAAATGTTTGGGTATGGATTTGTATTGGTATAAATGTCTAATTTTGTACATGTACATAAACACATCATCGGAAAAGGTGTCTCTGATTTTGTTTTAGAGGCCTGTTTACCCACAGATTGATTTCTTAATGATGAATTGTTTGTATTTGTGTTTTACGTGACTGCAAAAACATTTTCCTTGTGTATATGAGGATATAATAAAAAGTCTGAAGTCTGAGTCTGAAGTCTTTTGCTTTGTCGGTCTTGGCAAGGAAATCGTCAGCAGTGGCAATACTGTTAGGTGCAGGAGTAAGTTGGTATGTCACCAATTGTTTCAGATCGAGTTGAACACCTGCTTCCTATGCCTTTACAAGGAATTGAAAGGCAAGGTTCCCTTGTTGTTTGTATTCCACAACCTTCTTCTTGATAGTCTTCATGTGGACGTTTTTGTTCATCGATGCCATCGTCTTCAGGTTTAGCCGCATGACTGGTTCAAAGAAATTGTCATTTGCCATCAGTCTCTGCGTGATAAACGCCTCCTTCACGGCTTTACCAGCTTTTTTTTCTGCCCTTAATACATCATGCTGAATGCCGGCTGCGACAGATGCTCCAGATGACAGGGCGATGAGTTTGACCGAGGCTTCCTCACAGAAAGGGTCGATGAAACTTTTGATTGCATCCTGTGTCTGCATGACGCTGCTTTCGCTTTTCAGTATTTCAGAAGGACGCAAGTCACGATATCTACTGCCAACCTCATCACCTTTGTGCCATGCTAGCCATGTCGAGAGTTGCATGAACATACTTTGACCTCTCATGGGTTGTCCTGACCCATCTTTGGTAGGCTTCCTGGTTCGACAGCAGCCCCGTGAGACTAGCGCCATCTCCGGCAGCTCCTCCTCGGCTTTTGGCGTGATTCATGAGCGTTTCTTCCATGGTCTTGTCCATTACACAGCGATTGCCAGGAATGAAGGATCTTGCCACGCTGAAAGCACCTCTCTGCAGCGTCTCCTTGGCTCCAGGATTTGACAAGTCAATGTTTGCCAAAAAAGGCTGAGAAGAAGGTCAGATAGCGTGCGTAGTTTTGTCCACCGAAATTGAAGATGTCTGACATTTGGGACATCGTTTGTGCGTACAGCAGGAAGTCGGTGATTTTGACAGCCTCAAGGAGCGCTAGGACAAGCCATACATGATCGATGCCGACAAACAAAACTGTGCAGTTGGTCCAAAGACTCTTTCTCTGACTCTGTCTCTGAACTGTTCGTACTCTGCCGTGAACTGAAGATGGCTTCATCTTGCTGAAGCTCAGTCAACGTCTCTTTTGAGAAGAAACATGAGGCTGTCTGGAGTTTTATCATGCTGTCTTCCGACAGTGTCGGAAATGACGTGTCTTCATATCTGATTGCAAGATATCTTCCCAGCAGCAAGCGTTCTAGACTTTCACGCATTGTCTTATGGCAGAACAATGCTTGTTCATATGTTTGCCAGGCAGCACCCCTTGCAGAGAACCAGCAGAGATCAGACTACCTTCAGAGGGATATCTCCGAACCCAGAACCATCCAGTTTTTCCCCAAGCATCTTGAGGTTCGCACAGGCAAGGTGGAAAGTACCGATCAGAATAATATGCTTCTTGTACCGGTCAGGTTGGTTCCCGACGATTGGGTAGGCTTTCATATAAATCTCAAGATCAAACGTAGTGATAACGTACTCTTGTCCAACCTCTCTCGTGGCCTCCTCTGCAAGTCGCAAGCACTCCTGGACTGTCTTGTACCCGGTGATTGGGTGATCGATCACAGGGTAGTAGTCCAATGTGTCTTCTTCTTTGCTGGGTTCTGCCCACACTGTGAAATGAAGCGATCCCACGCTGGTGGTATTTCCTGATCTGACATGCTGCTGTATTTCCAGAGAAGAATCCAGTGGAGGTTTGAACTTTGAACTTTCTTGAGAGCATCTTCACCTCCATCAACTGTCCAGTGCCTAATTGCAATAGGTGGGCTTTTCCGCTGGTTTACGAAGCATTCTGGTAATTCTCTTGTGTCAAATACACAGACTGCAGAAGAAGAAGCTGTCATATCCTACGTATCAGAAGAGAGCGCTTTCTACTTATGCCGAGGGAAGCAACTCAAAATAATGAGATTGTGGTTGATTTAAATACAATCTGGCAGATGTCGCCATGAAACAGAATGCTTTCCAATGCCAGCACCTGAGAACAATTATCATCAACACACATACGCACGCACGCACGCACGCACGCACGCACACACACACACACGCGCACGCACGCACGCACGCACGCACGCACACACACACACGCACGCACACACACACACACACACACACACACACACAAATATGCGTTCACGCTTGGAAAGTGCACATTAACTTTTTTTTCAATTAAAAGACCAATATGAATTTGTAAAAAATAATATTTGGGTCGAAGCCAAATAGGGGGTAGGGAAGATAACCCAGCAAAAGAGGACATCAGCATAGGCCCATGGTGATGTGACATAGCTCAAAAGAATCACAAGAGACTGTTCTTTGAAACTGTGGAGTACTTTGTTTCTAGTAAGTTGCACACTTTTCGAGAAAGACGGTTTATTGCAAACACTTTGGCAAATTTACAGTTCGCAACGTGTGACAACGTGTGACATACACATGTAGCTTCACTGCGGTCACCTTATTACATATATTATCGTTCTGATTATTGCGTATATCGTGCAGAAGGCATTACTATCAACAAAAACATAAAGAAAACTCTCGTAGCTTAAATAACAAAGACACAGGTGATCGCCAAACTTATGGAACGTTTTGGACCGACGAAAAGCAGCCGCGCAGCACCTGAGATGGGTACCCTTAAAAATTAAGCCAGAAGGGACAGTGCATCCCAAGATTATTTTCATTAACATGATTTTCGCGATCTCTACACTCTAAAGCACCAAAAAATACGTATGACAATTTATTAGGAGGTGTGTGCGAAAGGTGGACCGTTTCTCGTGACGGACTAAAAGGGTTCCTCACTTAGGGACGCATCCATATCATATGACATATAATTCTCTGCAAATACTTCTTTTACTTAATCAATGGGGTCACAATTACTCAGGCTAAGTAGACCACTTTCTTGAATTTAAATCACCACAAATTATCATTGGTAACATCCCCAGTTTCTCTACAAACTTCCAACAAGCATTCTTCTAACGAGGATATGCCGTTGTAAATAATCTATTTCTTCATACTATTTAGAACCTTCAGGTGGGAGATAAGCATCTATTATTAAATAGTCCGAGTTCAATCCAAGAAGGCGGCAAGAAAACTTCAGAACAATGATATTGTCAATTTCGCTGTCCACTCTTTCAACATAATTTGCAAATTCGTTCCTAGTTAAGAAAGCTACACCCCCCGACAAACGACCACAGACACTGTCTGATACCTTAACACCCGGGCTAGAGAAAACTTTATGAGAAGGAAACATTGTATCTGGAACAGCTTTTGTAAATTTTTCAGCCAACAATATGCAGTCATACCTGTCAACTAAGGCAAAAAGTCAGGCTCTCTGGCAATACGCCATAGACCTTCAACGTTAAGTGATGCAAAAGTAAAAATCTACTACTTTTGTATGCACACTTCTGCGTAGTAGAACTTAAGGTACAGTCTTCAGCCTAACCAATTCTGCCTGCACTGCCGTGGGACTAGAGTCCCCGGCCTGCCCCCCATCTCCTGTCGCTCCTGGCTGCTGCTCCGGCCCTCTGACGCCGGGAAGGCGTTCCTGCTGCCTTCAGGCTTACGTCTGTCCAACCAGCCCTTCGGCAGTTTGGTTTGCCTGGAGTCGTCTCCATTTGAAGCCGTCTCCATTTGACACCCTTGCCCTCAAAGCGTGCTTCTCCATACTGCCAGCAGAGGCCTGAGAGCGACCCCGTGTCCTGGCTGGCGAAGTCAGAGAGCCACATGCCGACAAGGACCGTGCCTGGTGAGAGCCACCGACACAGCCCCTGCCTCGACCCCCGCTCCCCACACTTGGTGCCATAGGTCCCGTCGCCTGTGTTGCGGACTGCTGCGGGGTGGACAGAGGGGAACCCCTGCCTCGACCCCCACTCCCTACACTGATGCCGTAGGTCCCGTCGCCTGGTGTTGCAGACTGCTGCGGGGTGGACAGAGGGAAACCCCTGCCGAAACCTCGTAGGTGTGTGGGTGAACGAGCACATCTCTTGACACAGCACTTCGCCCAGACTCAGTGTGCACTGTCTTTAGATCACTGTTGTCATGTGAATTAGTGGTAATAGAAGCAGGTATGACAGTCTCTAGTGTCCTCAGGACAGGGTCGCCTTTGGAAAGGTCATCGGTCAATTTGTGGTAAGCACCAGTGAACTTGTCACACACACACACACACACACACACACACACACACACACACAGAGAGAGAGAGAGAGAGAGAGAGAGAGAGAGAGAGAGAGAGAGAGAGAGAGAGAGAGAGAGAGAGTGTGAGAGAGAGACAGGTGGCGGTTAGGCATTGTGAGAGAGGAATAGTATAAATCCAGTCTGTCTCTTACCCGGGCATGATCCTTTTCTTGTGTGCTTACCTACCACACAGCATTACTCCATATTCACACCTACAGTTTTCACCGTCATGAAAGGGGCTCTGAAAAGGATAGGAATATCAAAGAAAGAGGGAAAAGAGTGCTAGATCTATCTCCTTATCTCTGTCTGGAACTTAACAGTGGATACCAACTGTTCGAACCATAAGCACAAAAAGGATCTGTGAGCTGTGTGAGGAGCCACTTAAAACAACTCAGCACGGCACTTCGGGGGTTCATTGCGCAGGGTTTCAGACACTTGTAGCATTGTCTTGATTGGAGTGGTGAAGAACGAATGGATCGATAATACCCTTGGATATTTATAAACCCTGGTCTTAACGAGATGGCTGACGAGGTATTTTTGCCTTTTCCTCTTCTTTTGCTTATCGTCAAAATGACAAGCGTTTTCAGTCTTTATAGGCTTCACAATGAACTATATACACAGAACAAAAAATCGACTTCCCTATCTCAGACTACAGGCCTGCAAGGCCAAAGTGGTGGCGTGCGGGACATTGATCTTGATAGCTGTCTCCATCTCAGCCTGACTCCTGAATAACGGAGGTCTGGAATGTCCCCGGGCTACAAATCTTGGCGTTGTCAGGCTAGGTCTTCTTTTCCCCTCCTTCTGTCTCCTACAGTACCTTGAATAATGTGTCTTGACAAAGAGTTGTGGTACGGTACGTGACCAAACTACAATATCTGCCTTCTGTTCACTATGGTAACGAAGGCAGCATAAGGTTTTTCATTCTCTTGCAGACACTGTGTCTGTGATATACAGAGGAATCCTCGAAAACGCTTGAAGTCACAGAAAAAATGAGTAGTACAAGAAAAAGAACCAAACATGTATTCTATGGAGACAGAGTGTTTCAGAAAGCTGCCTCCAGTCATTGATTATCTTGACAACTTGGTGTTCCGATATTCTGTGAGACTATGTTGCTTTCAGTCACTAAATCACCCCCAGGCTTATTCTATCTCATACTGAATACATGCCTGAAACAGTCAGGTGGTCATGAGGCTGCCCCTTAGGGATACTCTGTACAACTGCCGGCTCATTTACATCGTGTTTTATTAACGTGTCTTTGGATTCACCCTACACAAGACATTACGTGTCTTTCTTACCACACTACATACTACGACTCTTGCTCAAGACACATCAATCAGCAGTGTCTATTTGAGGGGTTGTAAAAGTCTGTAGCGTTTTATCTGTTGTTTAAACTTATTTGTTCACCCTGAAAATCCTCAAATGTATTCATTATTAAACAACAATGTTGTCTTTCGTATTCGTGTTATGTTTTCTGGTCCGTAATGAGTTCAGTCTGCTCAGGTATAGGACCTAATCCCATTCGTCTCCTTGTACACATCTTCCTCAGCTGGAGCAAGCCTTCTTTTCTTACCTATGTAAGATTTAGTAAGTAATAACATGAACATTCCCGTTCTGTGCCATATCTCAAAACATGGCATCAAAACTTACATTGGAATATAAAGACTATTCTCATCAAACATGTTTCACAGAAGAAAAGAAAAGAAAATCGTGGGCAATGGAGTCAATGCCTTTAAAAACACACACACACACACACACACACACACACACACACACACACACACACACACACACATGCACACACACACACATATGCACACACACACACGCGCGCGCGTGCGCGCGCGCACACACACGCACGCATGTACGCACGCACACGCGTGCACACACACGTACGCACACACACACACACGCACACATGCACACACACACATATGCACACACACACACACGCGCGCGCGTGCGCGCGCGCACACACACGCACGCATGCACGCACGCACACGCGCGCACACACACGTACGCACACACACACACACACACACACACACACACAGACACAGACACACACACACACACACACACACACACACACACTCAGAGGAAAAAACAAGGAAAAAGACATTAAAGGTAGTATGCACTAACAGAAAGAGAAGAAATCAAAGAGAGAGAGAGAGAGAGAGAGAGAGAGAGAGAGAGAGAGAGAGAGAGAGAGGGGGGGGGGGGGGATGTATCCACCCGAACTGGATGTTAGGCTTTGTGAGCATACAGCGTTACCAGGCAGATTGTAGACAGATAATCCCAGTCTGTCCCACGTCCCGACATTAATCCTCTTCCAGTCAGCTTTTCTAAAATCCAGCCATCTTTCACATTGCAGCGGTTACAGTCACTGGGTGGGAGGAATGGGGATGGGGTGGAGTATGGGCATTAGAGATAACAAATGTATGCAGATGCTACAATTTGAAAGGGAGACAAGAGAGGAGAAACTTTCACAGAAGACGTCATGTCAATGGTGACGAGTTGCAAGCCTTCTTTACTTACCGCTTTTAGATCTGTGTATTTTTAGTTGCCAAGCAGATCCTGATCACCATGTCCCCCACCCCCCATCCCCCACCCCCGGACTTTACCTAAGTGGATCCACAATGTACCTTATGGACCACTGAACACGTTTTTCTGGCTGTTCCCTAGAAAATAACTCATTTGAACTATGAGTTATGACCCTTGATTTAAGGCTTTCTTGGTGTATTGAAACAAAGATATGCAGATCTTAGTACATGCATTTTTGGAACGCATGTTGCCTCTCTTTGATAACCAGTGGGCATTATATCAAACACTAATTTCAAAAAGCTTTTCTTCTTCGGTAAATGGAGAGTAACGCATCTGGTGGACACCTATGCTGGGGTGGATTGTTGCATGTACCGCCAGCTATGGCAACTCTAAGTTTCGTGTGCAGTCTTGGCCATTCCTTTGATCGGTCCTTCTGTTTTTTCGCTTCCGTTTATGGAAGGACGGAGGATATAAGGGAGGTACCACAACTCCTGCTCCTCCCTTTCTTCCTTAGTCGAAGGAAGGGAGGCAACATGATCTCACTTCTATAGTCTGGTCGCTTTTTAAAACCTCGACCATTCTGTTTGTTTGTTTGTTTTCCGCTTACGCAAGGGCGGTGGACATTTGAGGAAGAGGCCACATCTGTACGGCCTTAAGCCCGCTGCTGGTCTGACATCGCGGTGCCGTGGCTATGTTCTGCTGCTGACCGATCCGCGGACTGGCCTACCTGGCTGGGCTCAGCTGCGGTGCTGCAGTATTGGATCGGTGGCGGGCTTTACTTTCCAGTCCCTCAAAACTCTACATCTGAAAGTCTTGAACAGAAGTGATACATGACCTGTAGAAAATCATTATGGTGTGAATTTATACGATGTGAAGTTATATGGTTTGAAATAATTGTGATAATGTGACTGATTTTTCATATTGATATCAAAAGTGGTGATATTATTCTTACTACTTTTTTGTATTTTTTGCTTATTATTATTACTTCATTTCATTTCATTTTATTTATTTATTGATCATTTTTTTAATTTCTGAAAGAAATCTATGGATCTGTGTACACGCTGATCCCAGCGGTACTGTCTGGGGGGCTTTAGAGACTCACATCCAATATTCAAATTCAAGAATGTCTCTAAAACATTACTGAAACAGTGGATGGGAGTTCCGGAAGCTGTCCGGACCGTGCCCTCGGAGAGAGCACAATTAGAAAATGGCAAACAGCATACATGTACCGGGAAAATATGACTTAAAGTAAGAGGAACAAATGGGAGTGAAGAAGGATGGAAAACGATTTGTTGAATGCAACACTGCGGGGTATTAAATGAAAGACAAAGACTGTAACTGAAAGAGCAAAAGTCCTAATGCAAATTAGCACCATCCATATACAGTATATTAAAGATGTCGATGTTCTTTTGAAATATCTCTCCGTGTGCCCACCACCGCCCAGCATGTGTGTGTGTGTGTGTGTGTGTGTGTGTGTGTGTGTGGGTGAGGGTGTTGTCTTTTTGTTAATTTCTTTTCGTGTATCTTTGTTTGCAATTAAGTACACTTTTTGAGAACTGCTTAACTATTGAAATATTTGCTTCAAAATTTAACATGAAATTTAATATATTTGTTTTCTTCTATTATTGCTTGTCCTTTTTGTGCACTAAAAAAAACAAACAAACAAACAAACAAAAAAAAACCTTCATAGATGGAACATATAAAACAAATATATTTACAATACTTTCGTTCACTCACAGATCATTTGTGATACATGAAATTCTTTATTCGCTTTTAGACAAATATAAGGTTTATAACATTATTATCGGCACAAATTCTTGGATACAAATTTGAATTGATATGTACACCACAAGCTTAACAGGTGTACGTTGTAGACAGTGACTGAAAGTGAGAGGAATTTTTGGCTGTTTTATGATTTAACATGTGTTCATATGTTTATAATGACATGTTGATCTTGCTGAAGGAATTAAAAAATCTATCTATCTATCTATCTATCTATCTATCTATCTATCTATCTATCTATCTATCTATCTATCTATCTATCTATCTATCTATCTATCTATCTATCTATCTATCTATCTATCTATCTATCTATCTATCTATCTATCTATCTATCTATCTATCTATCTATCTATCTATCGCACCGCACGCTATATAACACCGACAGCGCGCCCCCAAAAAACCATCCTGAAGAGAGTGAGAGCTTGAAACAGCTTGGAGAGATATATTTTTAATACTTCTTCATTTTAATTCCTCATTTTAACAGATGTTGCTCCCCAGGTGGTTGGGGCATTTTCGAAATATATCGAGGGCACTTTGATATTATTTATGATAATTGCTCCTTGTGTTAAGCACTGTAGCCTGACAAAATTCAAAATGGAGAAAATCAACTTTAGGCAATCTACTAAAAACATACCGTTTTCCAATCCACAATACTACACTAAAAAATTGATAGAACAGACTGAGAAATTCGTACGAAATATGAGATGGAAGGCATTCTTCTTCCTAAACCCAAATGCAAAGAATGAAGACAAAAATACATATGGCTTTAAATCATGGGGATCTCCACCAACTATGGACGAAATGAAACCTTTTGAAGATAAAATGAAAAGACTGATAGCCAGCATTGAATTCAAGAAATCAAATAATAACTTTCAAACATCATTAGAAAATGAAATAAAACAAATCCAAAATGATAAAAAGATATTCGTGAAGGCTGACAAAACCAGCAATTTTTACAAAATGGAACCAAATGAATATTCCCACCCACTCAACAAAAATATCCAGAAAAACTATAAGAAAGCTGATAAAACCACACATGAAAACATCCGCAAAAAAAAGAAAAAGAACTTGTACACTGCATGGATTTAAGCGATAGGGTGGAAGTAACAGCAACAAAAGAAGCCTTCATAACACCTAAAGATCATAAGCCTAACTTCCAAAACAACTCAGCATGCAGACTAATAAACCCCATCTAAATCTGAACTGGGCAAAATAAGCATAAATCCTGGAAAAGTTTATAGAAAACGTAAAATCAAACACAGAACACAACCTTTGGAAAAACAGCTATGAAGTCATCCAATGGTTTAAGAAACTTAACAAACAGAGAAAACACAGTATTATCACATTCGACATAGTGGACTTCTATCCATCCATAGATGAAGAACTGCTCACCAAAACCTTGAAATTCGCTAATAAACACACAAACATAACAAGAGTCAGAAATGGAAATCATTTTCCACACCAAGAAAACCCTACTCCACAGTAGAAATGAAACTTGGAAAAAAAAAAAAACGAACAAAAAATCTACATTTGATGTGACCATGGGATCGTATGACGGTGCCGAAACATGTGAGCTAGTCGGACTATTCATGCTATCCAACATCCAGAAACAACTCGGAAAACAAGTCGGTCTATACAGAGATGACGGCCTCGCTGCACTAAACAATAACCCAAGAATCACTGAAATAAAAAAGAAAAAGAAACTGTGCAAAATTTTCCAAAACCACATTTAAAAATCACATAGAAGCAAGCAAAAAGGTAGTGAACTACCTAGACATAACATTAGACCTCAACGACCACGTGTAAAACCATATAAAAAAACCCAACGACACGACACACCCATTTACGTAAACACCAAAAGCTACCACCCACCATCTATACTAAAACTATACCCAGTGGTATAAACAAGAGAGACTATCCAACCTGTCATGCAACGAAAGAGTATTCAATAAAGCAGCAGCAGAATACCAAGAAGCGTTGCAAAAAAGTGGTTACAATTACAAGCTACAATTTAACCCAGACAACAACATGAACAGAAATAAGAAAAACAGGAAACGGAAGATCATATGGTATAAACCCCCCCCCCCCCCCCCCCCATATGATGGAAGAGTAAAAAAACATACGTAGGAAAAGAATTCTTTTTGAAAATACTGACAACATCATTCCCAAAAGAACACAAACTGTTCAAAATATTCAACAAAAAACACCATCAAACTATCATATTCATGTATGCCCAACCTCAAAAAAAACATAATTGATTCATCCAACAAAATGAAAAGCAACACAGCAAAGAAGGGTGATGAAAGGATATCTTGCAACTGCACTAAAAAAAAGAACAGTGGCCCCCAAGTAACAAATGCCTTTACAATGATATTGTATACCAAGCTACTGTAACATCAGATAATGAAAAAGAAACATATATAGGGATTACTGAAAAACACTTTAAAACTAGATACGCAAACCACAAACTGTCATTCAACAAAAAAAAATACAAAAACCAAACAGAACTGAGTAAATACATTTGGAGACTTAGAGAGATAAAAAATAGACCACAGCATATCATGGAAAATCATGAAAAGAGCAACACGATACAACAATATTAAAAAAAATGCAACTTATGTTCCACAGAAAAATGGTTAATACTATGTAAACCCTATATTAGCAACTTTGAATACAAAAGTAGAAATAGTAAATAACTGCAGGTACAAATGGAAATCCTTGTCAGCGAATTCCCTCTGAACAGACCACAGCAAGCAACCGAGAGCCACAGATAACATGTGCAATGAATGGAATTGACCCCCCCCCCCCCCCCCCCCCACCCCCCCAATGAAATCAGGACCCGCACGCTATATAACACCGACAGAATGATGGGAGAATTGTTAACCCGCACTTGTTTTCCCCCACTACTTAATTGTTCAGCATTATATTGTTTGGTCAATCAGTGGGTGATCCATCATCTCTTAGGAGATCCAAGGAAAGGTTGTTCTGCACAATTCTTAGCCACTGACAATGCTTGGGTTATTGAACAGCAGAGCTGACCACTCAGACTGTTCCATATCTTTTGATCTCCCTTGCATCCTTAAATGGATCCTCAAACATAGGCTCAAAGATGTCCCTTACATTTTATACTGTTTGCGTAATGTTTTTAGTTTTTCACCAACTTTTTTCCTCTCCACACTTTCGTTTTTGTTAATTCTACTACCTTTCGCTGGCTACTTTAGGGGTGCTGTTGGATTCTTTTTCGAACCCTTGGCGGTCGGAACACCACAGAATTATGGACTGTGGTGTGTCTCTATCTGACGCCAAGAGCACAGACACAATCAGCCGTGTCTCCCTGATGAGTCCGATCCAGCGGACGAAAGGCTTCGGAGTAGGCGATGCATACAGATCTGCCTTCGAGAGGGATTGCGATAGTTTCCTCATGCAGCTAGTGAAGGGTTTTCAGATTTATGATATACATTTTCCCATTTACGTCATCTTCAAATTTTTTTTCCCCCTCTCTATTTCTAATCTTTGCCAAGTCATTACTATAATGATGGAAGAATAGTTAATCTGCACTTGTTTTCCCCCACTACTTAATTGTTCAGCATATATATATATATATATATATATATATATATATATATATATATATATATATATATATAAGCTTGAAGATTTCTGGTCATTTTCGAACGCCGAAATATTCGAGTCGTCATTGAGTTTTGAGTCTAGTCGATGAAAAGCTGCCATTAGTAGAATCTTGGCTGCTGCATGTACTATTGCGTTCTTGTACGTCTTATTGAACCTGATTGTCAGTTGATTGCTGTTTGTTGTTCCTATATTCGTCAACGTTTGTAAATAAAAGGATCCTCTTCGTTTCAATACCGCCTGGTGTATTTTGTCGTCTGCAAGCTGAACACCTACCACAGAATCTATAACGAGTAGAAAGAAACTCGTGGAGAGCGTGGCAGCAGAGAGTCCTCAGAAGAGAAGCCCCCTTCAAGAAAGAGTTTCGGCTCTTAACTCCTGACATCAAGCTGTACCTGTTCACTCACCTTGGGCCAAGCCGGGACCCTGCTACACTGGTGTTTACTCTAGAGACATTATATACTAGCCTGTACGAAACGAACTGCGATTTTAAAGGCGCTAGTCCATATCTAAGTTGACAAACACCGTCACGTAGGCCTGCTGTGTCGGCTGTTGTCTGAAAAGAAACAAAACTTGGATCAAAACGTTCAGCGTCTAGAAAGTCTTCAGCCGTGTTTGTGTACACACAGGGGGTGTGTACAGCGTTTATTGCATCAAGCAGGTTCAGGGACATAGAGAATGTCGCCTGTATCTGCAAGAGCAATTAGGGTTATACAGTGCTGGGAGAGTCAAACGAAAGACTGCTACCTGTGTCTGTAGTTGAACACTGGAAAGTATTGTTTCAGTGACTGATTGCTAACGTTTATCTCAGTTACCATGAAATACGTGAAGATTGGAACGGAATTAGCCCTTGTAGGTGATGACTTCATGAAATATGATCAAGAGGCTGAAGAAAAGGCTGCAGCAAGAGAACTGGAAAGAAGAGAAATAGAATTGGCAGCTGAAGAAAAAGAAAAGAGCAAGAACAACGTGAACAGAAAAAAAAGACATGGGCAAGAAGAGCATGAAGAGCAGAAAAGACTGGAAGAACAT
Organism: Conus betulinus; assembly: GCA_016801955.1. Classification (NCBI taxonomy): domain Eukaryota; kingdom Metazoa; phylum Mollusca; class Gastropoda; order Neogastropoda; family Conidae; genus Conus; species Conus betulinus. The sequence goes on from JADBJO010000868.1 coordinate 338,510, forward strand.
GAACAGAAGAAAAGACAGGAAGAACGTGAAGAGAAGAAAAGACAGGAAGAACATGAGAAGAGAAGACTATGAGAAGAAGAACGTGAAAACAGGAAAAGACAGCAAGACAGAGAAAGAGAAGAGTGAGCTGCTGAAAGAGAATTAAAGACTTGAATAAGATCATCAAGAGAAGAGAGACAAAGAGAATTTTGAACTGCGGATGGCAGAAGTAAAAGCTTAAAATGGCGAACACATTTCCCAGTCAGAAACTAAAATTGCTAAGAGGCCACGTTTTTCAGCATTTGTGGATGGGAAAGACAACCTCGACAGTTATCTGAAACGTTTGAACGCCAATCTGAAGCAATGAAATGGCTAAGTAAGCAGTGGGCTACCAACTCAAGTGCCCTTTTGACTGGTCACGCCTTTGAGGCATACTCCAGACTGCCACAAGAAGAAGCAAATGAACATGAAACACTCAAAACTGAACATCTTTAAAGTTATGATTTTTCTGAACAAAGCTTCCAGAAAAGTTTCCGGTCCAGTATGCCAGAGAAGAACGAAAGTCCAGCTGAATTCCTAAGTAGGATTCAAACTACATAGAGAGATAGCGCTGGAGTTAGCTGGAAGAAAGAAAGACTATGATGGCCCTGAAAGAACAATTCGTAAAATCCTGCCTTAAAGACCTTGCATCCCACTTTCTGCAAGAGAAACACTAAATCCTGAAATCTTTGACTGAAGCTGCCGCAGATTCCTGGAGTCTCACAACCAGACCTTGACACTAGATCAAAACCATCTACAGACCGGATACGACCTGTCCAGGTTCCAAGTACATCAATTCCACCGTCGAAAACTTCAACTGCGGACGCCCGGGTCACAAGGCTGCTGAATGCAGACTTCCCAAGAATCCAGATAAAGGCAGTCCTTTACACTTCAGACCAGGCCCAGGGTGAAAATAAAAGAAGCCTGACATCTGCCTGTATCGCCATCAGAGAAAGGAGTCAGGAGAGGCAGCCGTCGCAGAGAAGAGGATCTACCTCACATCAAGCCCATGAGAGCCCTGAATAGCATGAGAAAGTAGTGCAATGTACCTTCTTAAAGTGTGCCAAGAGTGACGTGAGTGTCATGCCTGTGGTGAGGGGACATTATGATGACAAGGAAGTAAAGGTGCTCTCAGAGATACAGGATGCAGTGGAGTCATCATAAAGAAGGACCTTGTTCCTGTAAAACAGTTTACTGGCAAGAACAGCTACCTATGATGTGTCCATGGACATGTTGAGGCCGTCCCCACAGCTAATATTGAAATTTTCTACACCATTCTCTTTGTTAGAAAGTGAATGCTTTGTGCCTGTCCAGTCCACCTCATGACGTCATCATCATCAGCAAAATTGAAGGTACCTGTGCAGCTGATGATCCTGACCTTGAGTGGCCACACCTGTCCAGTAACAACCCATGCGCAATCTAAGAAGGAGAAAGAAGAGAGATCTTCCACCATCGAAGATTAGCAAGTTTTTCAGAAATTCCAGAAGTAACCAGAGAGAAACTGATTCCGCTACAGCAAGCTGACCCTTTCTGCGAAAATATGCCAGCAAAATGAACGCCATGACCAGGGTCAACACCGAGGTAACTTTCGTGAAGAGAAATGGCGTCATGTACGGACTGTACAAAAAAAATGTACGACTGATGGGGGCCAAATCAATTGCCAAATTCTTGTTCCAGCCAGTCTACGAAAACCCATGATGGAGTTAGCCCATGACTGTATCCTTGGAGGCCTCATGGGCCATAGCCTAGGAGGCCACATGGGTCATAGGCCTCATGGGCCATAGAAGACCATAGACAAAATCATAGCAGCCTTCTACTGGCCAGGTATCCAGGGCGTTGTTGCACGCGTCGGCAGATCCTGTGACGTGTGCTAGAAGACTGAACCCACAGAAAGAGCTCCAAATGCTGCTAATTGACTGACCTTTTAGAGGTTGACCATCGACCTCATAGGAGAAATCAAGCCAGCCAGTGAATCAGGACACTGGTACATCCTCACTTTGGTAGACTATGCCACCAGGGAATCCTGAGGAAATCCCACTTAAACGCATCGGTACTAAGACCGTTGCTGATGCCCTGATGGACATCTTCAGGAGACTGTGTGTGCCTGACGAAATCTTAAATGATTTAGGGACCCAGTTTGTTGTATCTGACTGCAAGAAAGAGGTTGTTCGTCTGCTGAGTATCTGGCAGCTGACCACCACGCCCTACCATCCCATGTGCCTGGTGGAGAAATACTATGGAACATTAAAGGCCATGCTGAAGAAACGACAGTGGCACCGGTATATCAATGCCTATTTTTTTTTTTTGCTTTCAGGAAAGTCCCTCAAAAATCTACTGGGTTTTCTCCCTTTGAGCTACTCTACAGCCGGACTGTGCGAGGTCCAATGCACATCCTGAAAGAATTGTGGATAAAAGAAGTGGAATCTCCAGAAACCTAGAACAGCTATCAATATGTATTTGAGCTGTATGAACACATTGAAGATACCCTACAGTTAGCCAGGAGTGAATTAGAAAAGTCTCAAGGTAAAAGCAAATCCTATTATGACCAAAGTCAGGAATTTTCAGCCTGGTGACAAAGTCCTTGTCCTCCTGTCTACTGACAATAACAAGCTGCTGATGCAGTGGAAAGGATCCTTTCCTGTAGAAGAAGTCAATGGGCTGAATGATTAAGAAGAGAAAAGCAAAGACAAGCAGAATTCCCCGCAAATATGCCTAAGAAATACTTGAATGAGAAGGAAAGCCAGCTAGAGATGCACATGCTGCTGAATTCCAAGAATGGAAGCTACCTTATTCATCTGGTGATAGTGACAACTTTACAGACGAAAGTTCTGTGAACGATGAGAACTGTTAGAACTGAATGATTTCAAATTTCAGGAAACTATTGACTGTAGCTCTTGGGCCCACTGAACAGCCAGCAGCAATAAAAAAAAATACGTGGACTGCTAGATGAGTACCCAAATATCTTCACTGACCTCCCAGGAAAAACAGACTTGATTCACCATGAAGTGAAGCTGAAGTAATGCTTTTTTATAACCTTGCATTATGTTTGCGTACATCATTAATGCCAGTTATTGGAACTTACTCGTTATGTGTGCCCATTTAAAAGATAAGAAAATTTTAAATTAAAAAAAAGTTACATCACCTGAGCCTGTCAGGTCAAAATCCTACCCGTTGCCTTATGCTATCAGAGAGTCAATGAAAGAGGACATCAAAGAAATGTCGAAACTGAGAGTTATACGGGAGTTCAGAGGGTCGCCATACGCGTCGCTAGTTGTCGTTAAAAGAAAGATGGTACTAACCTGGTGTGATCGATTTTAGGCGACTCAGCAAGCTGACTTACCTAGATCCTGAACCCATGCCTCCAGCTGCTGACCTATACCGGAGAGTGAGTGGAGATAAAGTTTGTTTTTTTTCCAAGGTCGATCACAAGAAGGGGTACTGGCAATGCACCATACCAGAAAGAAGACATTCCAAAGACTGCATTTTTGTGACTCCAGATGGGACATACGAATTTCTCCAAATGCCCTTCAGTATGAAGAACTCTGGAGCAACACTCAAGAGGGGCATGAGAAAACTATTGGGTAACATGGAATGTGTCATATACTACATGGGTACATCCTGGTCCATTCCAAAACATGGACAGAACACCTGGAAAACTTTGGAAGCTGTTCAAACAGCTGTATCCTGCCAACTTGACTGAAATACCCAGCAAGTGTGTTATTGGTGCAGGCGATATTGATTTCATTGAAGACTCTCTCCAGGAAGGAATGAATGCCCTGCAAGAAACTATGCAAGGCAGAGCAGAGGCATGCTACCATAGAGAAGGAGTGCCTTGCAATTGTCTGGGCGGTACGAGAGTTTGAACTGTTTCTTCAGGGGGTTCGCTTTTGTGCTGCGCACTGACCATAACCCTTTATCTTCGTTACCACTCTGCTAAGTTTGTGAACTATAGGGTCATGCACTGGGCCATATACCTTCAGAACTTTGATATAGAGGTTGAATATGTGAAAGGCACAGACAATCGATGGTTCGAAATATTTTTTTGCAAAATAAATTACGTCGTGTATGATTACCCCCCCCCCCCCCCCCCTGAGGACTTGTAGACTGGATGTGTCCGTTGTCAATTAAATTTGTTTTGAAGTCATTTGACATTTCTTTTAAATTGTAAAAGTTTATACGAATTTGGGACAGGCTTTTTCTTAAAAGGAGATTATCTTACAATTTAAAAGGGAGACAGGAGAGGAGGAACTTTCAACAAAGAAGTCCTAGCAATAATGACGAGTTGCAAGCCTTCTTTTATTTGCCGATTTTAGACCTCTCCTGTATTTTCGGTCAAGGTAGTGCCGTTGTTGATTTATTTTAAACATTTTGAAAGTGAAAGTATGCATAATTGTTCAGTTTGTTTTTCGGATCGATTGATTAATGCGATTATCTAGAATATTCGAGATTATGTTAGAATGTATACCAGGTCTCCGTAAGTTGATGGTGGCATTACCGAAGGTTCGAGTATGTATGTAGAAGCTGATCGAATGACATTCGCATGAGCTTATCGCGATTTCACTGGTTGAGTTTACCGATTTGCAGACTATTCTAATAACAATGGATCGAGTATGTTCGAGAATAGTCTTTAGATAACATATAAAAGATCAGAGCTGTGCGACTGGAGGGAGAGAGAAAATGAGCGTGGTTTGAAGAGTTGTAGTCATTGTCGAGCACAAAAATGTTCGAGTCCTCATTGAGTTTGAGTCTAGTCGATGAAAAACCTGCCATTAGTAGAATCTTGGCTGTTGCATGTACGATTGAACCTGAAGGTCAGTTGATTGCTGTTTGTTGTTCCCATATTCTTCAACGTTCCTTTCAATACTGCCTGGTGTATTTGTCATCTGCCACGCCGACCACATACCACAGGATCTATAACAAACTCTTACACGCGACTGCGCTTACCTGCCACACGTTCAGTCACCTTGTATGAGGACGGACAATTTCAGCGGTCCAGCGGCGGACTATCGGACCCAAACCGGTCTAGCGTATAACAGCAGAAAAAAGTCTGTGTGCAAATGGTCAAGAGATTTCTCTTTGTCTGGAACTGGGCAACGGGTTTCAGGCCTTCAAATGATGAGGAGAAAGTTACTTAGAATTAGTGAGGAAACCCTAGAAAGTAGAATTAATGGTGTTAAAAACTGGTAGTTTTTTGAACTTACTATGCGAATCTCTGGAGCCTTAAGAAGCCTTAACATTGTCTTGGCTTAGACTGGCGAAGAAGAGAAGTAAGTAGAAATGAAAGGAACAGTACTTGGAAATCAATGGCTTGAGAGAGTGAAAGGTGTACACAATAACAAGTTGTTTCCGTACGTTCCTATGTAAGAGTTGGAAAGAAAGTCCTCTTCTTTAATTGGTGTGACATTGAGTTTGACACAGCTCTTACAGATGGCTTCTTTTCAGGAGTTGTCTACATTCATCTCCTTCAGTGACGAATACCATGTCGCTTGTCTCAGTACGTCTGGCGAACGAAGTGCCACCCACTTACTCCTGATTACTGATAAACTACTTTCATCAGATCAGTCAGTAGTTATTGCAGTCCAACATAATTAAATAACCTTTGTTCTATTGCTATGGATTTATCCATCATTAGTCAGTCATACGTGTGTAGACTAGTTACATCGTTCTTTTTCTTCAAATCCTTGTGTGCTTTCTTCGTCTCATCTCGGGATGAACACCATCCAGTCAATTTTTTTTTTTTTTATCAAGGACATCTTTTATCGCGGTATAATTGACAGCAGACTATGGACTTGACCGGAGATTTAGTCCATTTCCTATCAAGAACATCTGTTATTCTAGTTTAACTGGTAGCAGACTATCGGCGTAAACTTTCGACTTTGGATCTGAACCAAGATATGAATACAGTGTAATCAATTTGCCTCTAGGAACACCTTTTATTCCAGCCTAAGTAATGGCAGACTTCAGATATACAGCCTGTCTCTTCGATCTGATGAGCAACAAAGGGGTTTCTGACTTTGAAACGTTTCGGCTTTAGAACTCCTCACCCTACCCCACTTTTCCTCACCACCTAACTGTGTCCATCCCCTGTTTTTAAGCAGACTTGCGTTGCGTTTTCGAACTTATCCCTTGGTAACAGGCTCTCAGACTTCTTTTTTTTAATTTCGTGGAGAATTGAACACAATGTGCCCTAATACCAGATCTGAATATAAGGGCAATAAAGGCATAGTCATAAATATCACCATTTCTTATTAGAGACGATGCCCACATTTCTATTATCGTTTTAAGTCTTATACATTTACTCCGTATTAAATTTGTGTAATTCCAAATCTGTAAAATTGTGATAAGCATTTCTTGGAATCCAGCAATCAAACTCTTTAAAAGCAGTAGTTTATTGTAATTTATTGAGAGAGAGAGAGAGGGGAGAGAGAGAGGAGAGAGGAGAGAGGAGAGAGAGAGAAGAGAAGAGGAGAGAAGAGAGAGAAGTTGTGGGACGTGGGTGAATTTCACTTATTTCCGCTGTGTGGACATGAAGAGTGCAGAGCAAGAAAAAGCTGAGGGCAAGACAAATAAATATGGGAGTAGAAAGAAAGAAGCAGAGGAGCCCGAAGGACAGGGAAGGGTGGTGGTGGTGGTCGGTTTTATTTCTTTTATTTTTTCTTTCATTTCCTGAAGAGAATGGGACAGGAGCTGATTAGCCTCAAGCCAGAGTAGGCGAGGAGGGAGGAACAAATTCATGAAAGATTCGCAGCTCGCCAATGGCGGGTTCTTAATGGGACACTGGCCAGGCTCTGCCAACATTGCGTAACAAGCCCATTTCATAAACACACGCACCCAGTCTCTCTCTCTCTCTCTCTCTCTCTCTCTCTCTCTCTCTCTCTCTCTCTCATTTATATGTAACAAGGACGAAAAATGAGAGATTTTGTGGGTTTGATGAAGCGCAGCTGGGGTTTTGAGAGGGACAGAAATTATTTGACATGAAACAATGCAACCATTCTTCTATTTCACCTCTTGGTCATGGAGAAGAGAGAGATAGAGAGAGAGAGGGACACACACACACACATCCCACACACACACACACACCACACAGAGTGAGGAGGATTGAGAGGGACAGAGAGAGGTGGATGCTGAGATGGCGAGGAGAGAGAGAGCGAGAGGAGATGGAGAGAGACACACACAGATTGACACACATACGAGAGGAGTGAGGACGGAGAGAGAGGGGACACCGGCGGAGAGACACACGGACAAACACAGAGAGGAGAGAGAGAAAGAGAGAGAGAAGACGGGGAGAGAGAGACACGGAGAGAGAGACCGAGGAAGAGAGAGAAGAGACATACAAGAAACACACACACACACACACCACACACACAAACATACACACACACACACACGCACGCACGCGCACACACACACACACACACACACACCACACACACACACACACACACAGGAGACAGACGGGAGAGAGCGAGAGAGAGAGAGAGAGAGAGGAGAGGATGAGAGAGAGAGAGGAGAGATGGAGAGAGAGAGAGAGAGACATACAGAAGCACACACACACAACACACACACCGGCATTTGTTTCAGGGAAATCCTTAACCATTGCTTTCCATCTCTTACATGAAAGTACATTTTCCTATAGGCGTCACATTCAGTTCAACAAAGCGCTTCTTGTCATACCAAGGGAGAATCTACATTGATCCCGCTCAGAGAAGCGTGCCATGTCGCTAGTTCCACTTCTCCATGAAAACAATACAGCCTCTCTATGACCAAGGAAATGCCACCCTCTTGAGAATATATACTTGATTATTACTTAATCAATGATATGGGATTCATCAGTGGATACTGTAAAGCAACACATGTTAAGACTTGCGAAAATGTTCTATCGCCATGACTTCACCCATCACCCGCCTGTCATAAAACTGTAGACTGATCAAATCAATTATTGATGATTGATTAATCTATTTATTTATTCATCCATTCGTTAATTCATTGTGTGGGTTCTTGGTCTCATATCAATATAGACACAGTGTTGTTAATTTGCTGTCAGACACCCTCTTTCATTCCAGTGTAACTTGATAGCAGACTTTAGGCATGAACCTTCTTAGTTTGGATCAAAGCCAAGATATGGATACTGTGTAGTGGATTTGCCATAAAGGCCAATTTTGTCCAAAGTAACTGATCGCAGACTGCAGGCTAAACCTGATTTTCGCTCTGGGCTGAGACATGGGTACAATGTAGTCAGTTTGCTGTCAAGAACGCCTTTGTCCAGTCTAGCTGATGTTAGACTTTCTGACCTTCGGACTTCGACTCAGTCAAAGACGGGGTTTCTAGGTTCAAAGGTTTTTTGGTTTGGTTTGGTTTGGTTTGATTTTCTTAGCAGTAGATGTCTCTACCCATTCCCCACCCTAACTCTCCTCGCTGTCTGTCTCTGTCCATCCCCTGCGTTTAAGCGGGATTATGATTTGTGTCTGTGCGTTTATGTGTGTGTGCGTGAGCGCACGCGCGCGCGCGCGCGCGCGCGTGTGTGTGTGTGTGTATGTGTGGTGTGTATGTTGTTGTCTTGGTGTGGCGTAGTGGGCTCTGATACAAGATCTAAACGAAATACAGTCGAAGTCGCCTATAACAAATCGTCGGGGACATTCAAAATTGCTTCGTTATACCCGGTTTTCGTTACAACCAACGCGCCGGTTATAACGAATTTTTATCTGGTTGCTTCGTCATACCTGGCGTTATCTCTCTCTCTCTCTCTCTCTCTCTCTCTCTCTCTCTTTGTCTCTCCCTCTCTCTTTTTTCTCTCCCATATACGCACACACGCGCGCGCGCGCGCGCGCGCGCACACACACACAACTCACACACACGCACGCACGCACGCACATGCACGCACGCGCGCGCGCGCGCGCGCGCGCACACACACACACACCCACACACAAACACACACACGTGCGCACCCGCATACATGGGTTGTAATCAAGCTCGTTTATACTTGAATAAAAATTATCTTTAAAAAACGGTTTCCAAAATGCGGCTGTAAATTATGTAAACAGATCATGTAGGCCTATATTGCAATTTGAAGGCTTTAGAAACCGATAATAAGTAAAACAGGCGAACAGAATTTACTGTGTTATTCCGAAGACTTTGATGTAAAGAAAGCATACGACCGTGTTTGGCATGCTCGATTATTGAAATATAAAACTGAAAAATATTGGTATTTCTGGGAATATGTATGATTATATAAAAACTTTCTAGAAGGAAAGAAATATATGTACACGAACGGAAAAATATATTCATCATTCAGAAAAAATAGATATGGGCATTCCTCAGGGTTCTGTTTATTGCACCTTTATTATTTACGATCTTTATACATGATCTCCCAAAGGCATTGTCAAAAACCACCAATGTAGTGCAGTATGCAGATGATATTGCCATCTGGATTAATACTTCATTAAGGAAGCACTCGAAAAAAAAAAAAGGGCAGTAAATTTGTACAGACAATGTATCAAGGAGAATTGGACAGATTGTCTGTTTACATGAAAGAGAACGGTCTTGAATTATCTGGTGAGAAAAACGTTTGTTTAATGCTTTTTAATAATGGCGGAAAACCCAAAGGGCTCTGCCCAACCTTACTCTTGATGACAGTGTTCTACAATATAAGCAAACAGTCAAGTTTTTAGGAGTGTTTTTAACACCGAAGCTGAACTGGGAAAAAGCATATCGGAAATTTGATAGATAAAGCTAGGAAAAGATTAAATTTGCTCAGAATTATATGTTGTCAACCATGGGGTCAAGACTGTACCGCACTTTTACATTTATATACATCGTTAGTCCGATCAAAATTATATATTGGACAAGGAAGTATACTTCTCTGCATGCAATCTAACTACCTTTTAAAGAAACTGGCAAAGCTTAGATAGTAAAGATTTAAATAATTAGCTTGGGTGTGTTTCCAGTGCACACAAACACAATCCAAATGCTATAAGGAGAACAAACATTTTAACCTTCTCTAATGAACAACGAACGTTGGATGGTGTCCCCAAATATGTTGTAAGAGGCCTATCTGTACAGAAAGACAACACAAAAAAAAACTCTGTCACTGATGAAATTCTTATGGGAAATTCCAACAAGACAATACCCCAAAAGATCTAAAAAATATATCAGACATAGAGCCAATTAGAAATTTCACTTCTGAGCTTATGTCAGAATGTATATTGATATTGATGCAATTTTCGGAGATTCCTATTGTCCCTCAAATGCCCCCATGGGAGCATCTCAACGCAAAAAATTGATGATGAATATACTACTTTGAAGAAAGATGACAATGAAAATATATTCTAGTAATGAAGTTCGAGAACATCTCGAAAAAGACCTATCCAAATCATTTAAAATATTTACAGATGGTTCAAATAATGGAAACGTCTGACAGTGGTGCTGGATTTCACTATACCATCCTTAAATGTGCAAAGGTCTTTCTATCTAGGCAGAGAATTTTCAGTTTATACATCAGAGCTATATTGCAATTTATATGAAAGCTTCTGAATTATATCTTACATGACACGCCAGTATCATTTATAGTGTGCTATTTTGTGTTGATTCAAAAATCAGTTTTACAATCATTAAAGCACTGGAACTCTAAAATTAGAACTGATATTCTTTTTGAAATTAAGCATCTATTACATTGTTTTACTTTCCCGAGGTATATACAGTTGATTTTTTGCTGGGGTTCCTTCACATTGTGGGCTTAAAAGGGAAAAAGGGAATGAACTAGCAGACAAATTGGCAAAACAGGGGGCTTGTACAATTTCTGAAACACCCTTCAACAAAGTCTTAAATTTTTCTCCGCATGAACTGATCCAGCGATTGGAAAAGAATATGCGGAAGAAACATCTTAATGAGAAATTATTCGTTTCCGCCATCATGTCAAGGTATATCTAGCCAGATTAGTTCATAAATTACGGGTTAAATACATGTGGAATACAAAATATTCACGAGGTATCACGTATATGTCAGGAGAATATCTCAATTCGTCATCTTTTATTTGAATGCCCTATACTAACCCCAGCTTATAAGGAGAAGAATATTTTTATAAATAATTCTGTCAATGTTGATAGTGTGGTAAATAAACCCTTGCTTTTTTTTATATTGGCTTTGGTTATTGCTCAGTGATGGTACAATGCAATGTCATATTGCAGTTTAAAGGTCTAAGATCATCTTGTGATGAAAAGACGTTAAATCGAAAACACTACTGAACTGACTGTATCCGAAGACTTCAGAAGAATTTGAATGTCAGAAGAACTTACAACAGCACCACAATTTGAAGGTGGGAAGGAGAAGAGGGGGATTTCGGCACAGTTTTTTACTGCTAGGTCATTGGAATATGCACTGGTATGAAAAATAAACTCTTCAGTAATCGTTTTTAAAATGCACGGACTCTGCCGTACTGGAGAGCAGTGTGTGTGTGCTGGTGTGTGTGTGGTGTGTGTGTGTGTGTGTATGTGTATTGTCTGATGTGTGTGTCTGTGTGTGTCTGTGTGTGTGAGCATGTGCGTCACAGCTTGATAAGAAATCACAATAACCGAAATAAGTAGTGTCCTTGCAAAAGGAGAAGTCATGTTCTTTTTACTTTTGTTCCTCATAGTAGCCAAAAGGGTCACCGTTCGTAGAGTGTTATTTATTATGTCTTAGTGTATACAATTCAAGAGTTCTTTACACATTAGCAGTGCGTGCACAATGGGTCATCACTATTCATCTAACTGAAAGGCAGTTTATAATAATGTATGATATGTGAAATTTCTTCTTTGAAACAACGGAAAAGAGGATTAATTGTTGCCAAAATGGATTGACAACAGCCGTCCCCAAATTTTCCCTCACATTGTGAAACAACAGAAGAAGATCTTGCACAGAAGAGCATGAAATTGGTATGCCGCAGTCGGACGCCGAAAAAAAAAAAAAAAATAAAAAAAACAATAAAAACAAAAAAAAAAAAAAAAAAACGAAACAAAAAAAAAAAAAAAATAACACCACAACAACCAAGGTTGTCAACTTCTCCATTCTGTGATAGGAAACAACCAAAAAAGACAACTGATTGTGCCAACAACCCAAACAACTCTATCACTAACTGTCAACAACGTACTTGAAACCCACCAGCCCAAGAAAACAGATCCAAACAAGGTTAGCATTGTTACGACAAGCTGATCAATGAAAAAAAACAACCAACCAAAACCAAACAAAAGAAAAGGCCTCAACCCTGATAGTAAGAGCCCCAAAGCGAAAGGACTCAAACATGTATTCATTTTGTTTCTTTCATCCTGTAATTGAGCAGTCCATGGATTAACCAACGGCCCGAAGTACCATTGTACTGCCGCCGTTTTGTCAGATTTGTCTTGCCACTTTCTACCCATTCGTCGTCTAACCACTGCAACACCCACCCCCGTCTCGGCCCACACCAGACTACCCTGTGCCTTCGCTTCTGTCATCACAAAACACTGACCCTTTGACTCCTTGTTTCGCCGCAAGAGATCATGGCTTGACCCAGCTGCCCCCCGCCCCCACCGCCGCACACCAAACCACGACCATTCCTATCCTTCTACATCGCGAACACCCGCCCCAAACCTCCCCAATCAAAAACCCCCTTCATCTAAGCACAAAAAAACACCCCCACACACCAAATAGAGTTTACCACAATAGTTTATGCCCCCCGACCACCACCCCCACTTTAGCAAGAGGGACTCGAACGTGCAGAAAGACCACATAAACCAAAAACAAAAACAAACAAACAAAAAAACACGACCCACGACAATACAAAAACCAAAAACAATGACCCACACGCCACAGACAAATAACAAACAACAACCAAACAATAAACAACAGCAAACAATCACGACAACCCTACACAACAATAATGTACAACACCTCTGAACCCCAAACACTCGTCCCTCTGCCATCCCTCCTCCCACACCCCCCACCGTCATACACACCTACAGTCTCGTTAGACGCCCGGACCACCCACGTGACCAACAACACCGAAGACAGATGGCTAAATCGCTTACACCGTCCCCGACTACTACTCAACCAGCCGTCTACTACCGTACCAAACCACCGGAAAAACCAAAAACCAAAAATAAAAATTGCAAGTACCCACACCACCCCACGTGAGGCGATTGCTCTGCTTCGATACTCACAGGTACTCGCTACACAGGACATCTGAATACGATTTCGTTGTTTACGACTTACATAGGTGACATTTACCATACAACAAACAAACGGTAAAAGATACTGTATACTTTCAATCTACCTTAGTGAAGCTATCTTAGGTTATGCAGCTAGCCACACACATGTCACATTTACCATACAACAAACATACAGTAAAAATTACTGTAAATTATTAATCTACCTATGTGAAGGTGTGTAAGAAAATGAAGCAATCTTAGGTTATGCAGATAGTCAAACATACGTAGAAACATGTGATTTCTATTAAGAGTAATACATAGAAAGCTCTACATTTCATGTGCTGTGTGGACACTCCTCCATCTCCCTAGAATAGCAAGCAATCGTATCGAAGCGAAGTAACCCAACCGTTTCCGAGAAATGGTTCCCGAACACAAAAGTAACCACTTCATTATGTCCGGCTTTGAACTCTTCACGGGGCCCGAACATATGATTCGCTATAGGCGGCTGCTTCGTTGTAACCGGCGTGATCGCCCGCTTGGGACCCCCAAAACCATTTCGTTATAAGCGACATTTCGTTACATCGGACTTCGTTACATTCGATGTTTTTTTTTTTAGTCATGTAAAGAAGGATTTTTGCCGGGATCAGCCTTTGTACTTCGCAATATCCGGCATTCATTACATCCGACTTCGTTATAAACGGCTTCGGGTGTATGTTGTAAATATGTTGCTCGTATCATCATTTACTGTTCAGTTTGAGACGGTTTATTGTGTATTAATATCACATTTCACACATTCCAAATCAGCAAAATGATTGCAAGCATTTCCCTGAAGCCAGGAATGCACCAAACACATAAAATTCTTAAAGTGCGGCAATAAAAAGGAAGAATTAGTCGGAAGTCATATTGACTTCGTTTCCTCTATATAACATGAAGAATACAGAGTGAAAAAAAAAAAAAAAAAAAAAAAAAAAAAAAAAAAAAAAAAAAAACCAAACAGGATGAGGGCAAGAAGACATCGGTTGAGAGCAAAAAGACATAAGAGGTCGAAAAGACATGAAAAAGGCAGACAGCACGAAGGAAGGGAAGAGAACGACATTAATTAATTATTAATTTTCCTTCATTTCTTGAAAAGGATGAATAAAGCCCGACTAGCCTCCATCAAGAGTCGGCGAGGAACAAATTAATGAAAGACTTGCACCTCCCCCATACTGTTTCTTAATGGTACGTTAGGGAGGGTGTGTGGCGAGTGTCTGCATTGCCCAATAGGACATTCCACTGCATACTCGCAGAGGCACTCGCTCTGGCGTGAACGTACGCAGACACGCGCGCGCGTGCACACACACACACACACACACACACACGCACACACGCACGCATGCACTCTCTCTCTCTCTCTCTCTCTCTCTCTCTCTCTCTCTCTCTCTCTCTCTCTCTCTCTCTCTCTCTCTCTCTCTCTCTCTCTCTCTCTCTCTCTCTCTCTCTCTCTCTCGTGTTTACATCTCACAAGGGTAGAGCTGGAGAGAAATTGGGGTTATGTGGTGAATCTAGGGGTTTCGAGAGGGACTGAAAGTATTTATCATTATACAATGCAACTAGTTTTTTCTTAGAGAGAGAGAGAGAGAGAGAGAGACGACAGACAGACAGACAGACAGACAGAGAGAGAGACAGAGTCACACTTCTTTCGTTTGCTCACTGTTCCTTAATAGAGCTAAGGCTTTGCTGAATCAATAGTTCAAACTTCTTTTTCTGTCGAGTTTTATTTGCAAACTGAATAAATACAAAACAAAAAAACAAAAAAAAAAAAACAAAAAAAAAAAAAAACCGTTTTTCCATTTAATCTACCAATAATGATATCTCTCTCTCTCTCTCTCTCTCTCTCTCTCTCTCTCTCTGTGTCTCTCTCTCTGTCTGTCTGTTTGTCTGTCTGTCTGTCTGTCGGTCTGTCTGTCTCTCTCTCTCTCTCTCTCTCTCTCTCTCTCTCTCTCTCTCTCTCTCTCTCTCTCTCTCTCTCTCTCTCTCTCTCTCTCCTGTTCGACTTATTAGTATTCTGCAATGAAATAGACTGGTGGCTCAATAGCTGCAACTGAGGAAGCTACCTATAAACTTCTGAACGCTTTTTACCATAGTGAAGGTGCATTGTTTAGTTTAAAAGTAATGCTGGTGCTTAAGCAACAGGTATAGCTTGTTCACCATTGTTTTAGCTGTAAGAAAAAACATGAGAAAACTCTGACTGTCTGTAAAACAAATAAACTATTTCTTGAGCAGTCTGAAACGATGCAATGGACTATTTGGGTGGACGTAGTTACCAAACTGTGAAGATTTTGTATGTTCTAGTTTTCTAGTTCTAGCACTAAACTTTCTTTTTTTTTTCAGTAACTCCTTTTTTTACCCACATAATATTTGACAAAGAGATAACGTGTCAGGCTCAGTTTGATCTCGTGTGTTTATGTGAATGTCTGTTATGGCGTGTTTGTGCGTGAATGTATGTATACCACACACACACACACACACACACACACACACACACACACACACACACACACACACACGTGCGCGCGCGCGTACGCCCGCACGCACACACATTTTTTTTTTATAGCTTTACCCGCTATTGACAAAATACTGAAATAAAGAAGGAAAGAAGTATGCGAAACGAAGAAGGTTTTGAGAGCGAACGAAAGACATAAGAAGAGAAACAAAAGGAACAAAGAATAAATGCACGAAAACAATAATGCATAGCTTGAAATAGATGAAACAACCTGGTGAATAAAGCGGGTATAACGATTAAAATCGTTTGAGAAATTGGGGAGATTTGAAAAGAAAACGAAAGGACGGAAAAAGGAAGGAACATAGAAGCATTAAACATTATATGCCATTTCGACTACACTCAACATCAACCCTAGATATGTTTTTCCTCCTTACACTTACACGGCGCACGCTCTCTCCATTTAGCATACTTGGAGCAATCTTACTTTGCTTGAGCTGCGCTAGTGAATATTACTTTGCTTGAGCTGCGCTAGTGAATATTCTCCTTCCAAATACAGTGTGCACCTTTTGAATAAAGCAGGACTAATCATAACATGCATAACAAAATTCTACAATGTGATTTTATACCGTAAACACAACGGAACAATAATACAATCGGGACAAAACAAACCAAAAATGAAGCCAAGGTTTTGAATTGACCATTCGCTTACATTCATTAAATATAACTTTGTCCCGCCAAATATACACATGTCCTTTTGTATAGATTAAGCGGTAGTCCCCCCCCCCCCCCCCCCCCCCCCCCCCCCTAAAAAACCTTTTTGAAACATTCCGGTATTCTTGGTCAACGTTCTGTATAAGCACCACTCCTGTCTCTGTGTAAAATGTTTAACTTAATCATGTTGTATATTTAAGTTGTGTAACGAGATGTTATTCAGGGCCATATGTGAAGAACAATGCACAACATGAGCAAAATTGCATCAGATTATCGTAGACAAATCACACATTTTTTTTTGTTTGCAATGAATTTTTCACATCTATTTTTAAACTTATAAACTCAAAAATAACTCGAGAAATTTAATGTTCTTTTACATGATTAGAAGAGATGTTTCCTTTCAGTTTGTTTGTTTCTATTGCCAGAATTTGCATTGTGAGAATCAAAGAGGTGCATCATTTGTAGTTTAATTATTGCAATATTCTTATTTAAAAAAAAAATCCTAGTTTCGAACCATTTCAGTACCATCAGTTTTATGTTATATTTTTACCCATCGTTCTAGTTAAATTCTAATATATATATACGTTTGAGGTAGCAGCAGTGAAAAGCACTGGAAATAGGGCACACACACACACACACACACACACACACACACACACACACACACACACACACAAGCGCGCCCCCGCGCGCGCGCACAGATGCAAGCATACATGGAGCGCGCACGCAAGTGAGTGGCTACGACACATGCTATTCCTTATGATGATTCATAATTCTTTGGGAAGGCATAATGAGAGCTGCACACACACTTTCCAGTTACCAATATGTAGCCATGAGAATACCTCATTTCTCCCCCCCCCCCCCCCCCCGAGAGAGAGAGAGAGAGAGAGAGAGAGAGAGAGAGAGAGAGAGTGGTGCAAGTTTGTCAGCACACAGTATCATTAGGCAGACCGTAGACAGAAAATGTAAGTGTGTCTCCTGTTCTGATATTGATCCTCTTCTAGGCAGCTTTCTTACCACAAAGCCACCCTTCATCTTTCACACTGACAGTTTCTCAACATCATTGAAGCCTAGAAATGTGTAAAGAAAAGACTCAATTAGTAAAGAGTCCTATAGGTGTCTTTCTATTTCTCTCTGAAGCAGGAATTGTGTAAAACATTCCCAATATTCACAAGCAGAGAAGGATAAAGCAGCTACTTGGAATTTATGACAAGCCGCTTGGGAACAGAGATAAACAGTCTTCAATGCAGGCAGCAAGTACCTAGGCTTTCTATACTTGCCTTTTAAGTCCGAAAGAGGTTTAGCATTGTCTTACGTTCGAGTGACGAAGAACAAAAAGGATCGAACGGATTACAGAACACCGACGGGACTGGTGACATTGTCCTCGGTCTTTATTTTGTCACATCCTTTACCAGACATATTCGCTAGGAAATATCGATCCAGACAAGTTAATCCATGTATTTGAAGAAAAGCACAAAAAACAGACATTTGTATGTGAATAACATATCCAGACAGTATTTGTTTTGTCTTTGTCTGTCTGTGACCAACCCAGCTGAATTCAGTTCTCTGTTGGTCTCAAGTCTGGCACAACCCCTAGGGCAGACAGATGAAACTGGTCTTACTTTAGATTTCTTTCAAAGATTCGCACTCATTCTCTGTGTGTGTCTCTTTGCGCCTGTGGAGTATGCATGACAGGTATTCCATGTTATCATTCACTAAAAAAACAATGAGCTCTTAGTGTTTGGTGATCCGAACTGTAGATCTTTGTCGTTTTCATCGACAAAGAGGATCGATTAGACAAAAGGCACAGTAGACGGTTGAGTGGGATATGTTATGGTAATGGTAGGTTGAAATGGTGCATTGGATTCACACAGTACAAAAACTCTTGTGCGTGAGGTTTTTTTTGTATGGCCCACAGATGATGCCTGATTTATGTCCGTCTTATGGTGGTGTCAGTCAATAATGTCAACCTGTTGCAACCTTCACTGTTGTGGTAGGCGTCAATGCACACTGAATCTTTTTTTTTTTTTTTAATTTTATTTTGGTGGTTGAAGGAGAGGATGGAGCGAGAGGTTGGCTATCAATGGGGAACACTGGTTAAGGCAGGCTGACAGCCACTCTCTCTCTCGGGGGGGGGGGGGGGGGGGGGGGGGGGGGGGGGAGCGTGAGCTGGTGTTTCTTCATGTGAAGTCGCACTTCCACATTCTGTTGAATCAAGGACGACTTAAGTCATCAGATTTGTCAAGTGACATTGTTAAAGACAATGCCTTCGGGGTGCCACCAATTTCAGGCCGACATGTGGTTGTTTTCTGCCTGTGTTTCAATCTTTTATAGCAAAACGAGCAAGGCGGAAACTTGAAATGCGGGTCGCAATGCTTCGATTGAAGTGCGGAGCAGACGGTGCAGTGTTAGGCTTGCTCCTCTCCTACTTGGTCTGGGGGAGTTTACTTCTCCAGTGCGGTGATATTGAAAGCAGCCCAGGGTCCAACTCATCGCAGACTAGGCAGACCCGGCTGACCAGCGGACCTAGCCTGGAAAGGCCTGGTCATCCACACGACGGAGCATCCAACCAACCAGGGAGAGATTTGTCGCTTCACGACGTCATGAGCAAGCTGAACTCCAAGGAAAGAAAATTTGACGGGAAGCTTGACGACGTGAAGCAGGACATGCACGCCCCACGGGAGGACAACGCTGCCATGCAGGGGGAGCTGAGGGGTTTGCAGGAGGAAGTAAACAATCTGCGGAAGGAAAACCAGGAAAATGGAGGTTCTAGAAAAGAAGACTGACGACCTGGAAGGGTGATCCAAAAGGAACAATCTCATCTTTTATGGATTGCCTCGGACATAAAATGAGACCTTTGTAGACTGTGAAAATGTGCTTACGGACTTGATCACAAATAAATTAGGATTGTCTAAAGAGGTTGAGTTTGATAGGGTCCTCAGACTGAGCAACCAGTCGGATTCTCCCATGATTGCGCGATGCGTTTTCTACAGACAAAAATTTAATGTTCTTAAAGCGAAACGCAAACTGAAAAGAAGTAACGTTTTCATTGGCGAAGATTTCTCCACCAGAGTGCGTGACCTTAGGAAGAAGTTGACTCTGCACCTGAAAAAAGCAAGAAGTGATGGTAAACGTGCTAGTTTAATTTTCAATTAACTCTTGATCGACGGCAAGCGGTACGCGTTGGGCGTGGAAGACAGACTGGTGGGAATAAGATAGGAACTCAACCGGTCCACAAATGTGCCTAGTGATTTCTCAGTGTTAGTAAAGGGAACCAACAGCAAGCCAACACCGGATGTGACCACACTGTGCTGTAAATCTCAGCCACGTGAAATTGACTGTCAGATTGTGCATTCTGAGGAGAACTCAGAAATACCACTTCTAGATGTTGATGTGTCTTCCAATGAAAAATTGTATACTTCTGATGTTTGTAATAAAGTAAGAAAATTTCGTTTTTTCATTGGAATGTGAACAGACTGCTTCCCAAATGTGAAGTAACGATTTTATTTCTTATGTTTCTGTTTTTGACTTTGTATGTTTTGTCGAAACATTTGTTGAAGTTTTTCAATCGCCTGTGTTCTCTGGCTACACGGTTTACTGTAAGCCAGCATTAAAGTTCACTGCACGTGGCAGGTGTTCCGGTGGACTTGGTATGTCTCGTGAAAAATGAACTCTGTCCTTATTTTCTGGTTTAAACAAATCTTTAATCACAGGTACGTACAATAGTTACACAATACAAAGTGAGCAGCAACAAGCTGAATGCTTATAGTGTGCTCTACAAAATGACAATACACAACTAATTTACCTGGCGGCTACAGTAATACAAATATTACATTATTTTTATGAAAACAATTGACAGTTTAAAATTTATAAATCGCATGAAGAATAAAAAAAGAGAACACCCCCCCCCCCCTCCCCTTTCCCGGAAAGAGAAAAAAATAATTAAAAAAAAAAAAAAAAAAAAAAAAAAAAAAAAAAAAGAAAGAAACGGAGATTAATGAAGAGAGACTATAGAAAAACACACCACAGGCACACTAATTTGTTATCATCACAATTTGAAATAACGGCAACATTTTTTTAACAATCTTCTTTTGTCATACCTGAAACCTCCCAAAAGACAATGTATCTAAAACCGGTTGCTTCCAGAGATAAACTTATGAACAGCTTCAAATATCAATATATTGGTATCTAAATGCAGATTACGGTCACCTTTTAACAGAGTTTGAACATTTCTGTAGTGTGATGGGAGATCGGAAATAGTTTGTGTGCGGGTTTCATTAAAACGAGGACACAACAGAAAAATAGTGTTCAGCTGTTTCCTCCCCATTACCACACTCACACAGTGGGTCGTTAATTAGATGGCGGGTTGAACATATCGTATCTCAGATCACTGATTCCCAAGACGAAGACGGCAATGAATGTTTTGGTTTTTTCTCTCGCCATGGTAAAAGTACGGTGGTATGACAGGATCATCAGCCGATAAATGATGCTTGACTACGCTTAAAGATGGACTGGTTTTAATATGATCTGGGAGACTATTGCATAAAGATGTAGTTGAAAGAATGAAGGATTTCCGATACATCTCAGTGTTGCATTTTGGAGTTGAACGCTCTAACGGTCTTCTCCTGTGATAAGCATTCCTGTCCGAAACAAGACCAGGCAGAAGATCAAGTAAATAAACCGGACACATGCCATTTATCATTTTATAATAATATATAATTTTATGTCTTTTCCTCCTTTCCTTGAGTGAGCAAAATCCAGATTCTTCATATAATTTTTGATGACTTGTTCCACAAACAGCTCCAGTAATTGTTCTTATGGCTTCTAAGTGTAAGTTTTCAAGAGAATTGGATTGCATTTCAGAGCAGTGTGACGTGACGCTTGGCAACACCATCCCATCGGTCCCACTAAAAACACCAAACCAAAGAATAGATTTCAAATCTGTGCCCACTCTCCCCTCTCTCAAACCCCCCCCTCCACCCCCCCACCCCCCCCCCCCCTTCCCCTTTCTCCCTCTTAGCATGGTGCGACTTGCGAGTCACACGGCTTCGACTATCTGCTACAAGGAACATTGCGTCATGGTAAATACGTGCCGCCTTTCGTTCTTATCGGCCTACCTTCCTTCCCCCCTCTCAACCCTCCCTCCCCATGCTGTGCGATACTATGCAGCATGGGATGTGCATTCTAACAATAGCCCGTCTCACCCCCCCCCCCCCCCTCTTTCTACCCCGCGACACAAAGGCATGTTGCCGCGCGATCCCCATGCTCACAGACACGTACATGTGCTCGCAGACACCTATGCGGACACATGAATTAACTGGGGCTCACGGACACCTATACAGATGCATAAATTATCCCATGCCGATTAGGTTCAAACAATTCCCGAGGCGATTGGTGACTAGACTAAATCCCTCCCCCCTCACCCCTGATGGGTGAATGACAGGTTGTCAAAATTTGATTTGGCATGTGAGAAAATTCATATACCAGACACACACAGGTGCAACTTCACTGACCCCTCAGGACTGCCTGTAGTCAAGAACAGAAGAAGACAAAGAGATGCTTAGGGAAGGCCTAGTACTCCTTGACCTCTAGTCTCTGCCACTGTTCATTCCTAGGAAAAAAACTGGGATCCTGGTCACGCTGCACATTGCGGTCTAACCAGAAGCTGGGACTTCGCCAAAAGCCGGGGCGACACCAGACAACCAAATCTACACCAGTGGGGCAGTCACCAGCCACAGGAGAGAACAACTATTCTCTCCGAAGCAAAGCTAAGTTTGCTTACCACCTGGACTCAAACCCATCAGACCCTTACCCTCACTTTATGATGAAAACAGTGAGAAACCTGTCTATGAGTACCACTCTGGCTACAATACTGGGTATTAGCAAGCAGAGTGGATGTATAATAACCATATACATTCAGTGTAACGTAGACAGAACCCCTGTATGCCAACTTAAGCTTGCTGCACAGAGTGCAAAGCGAGTAAAGTAGGAGTGAGGAAGGGCCCCTCATTGTGGTAGTCCAATGAGAACTGAAAACGCAGACTATGGAAGTGACATGCCATTTCTTATCTATGTGTAAGTAATAAAAGTTGATGTGTGAAAGTGCACTTAACTTGTGTCAGTTCCCTGTTGTTCAATCGAATGTTGAATGTTTGAACTTCTCTCTTCAATTCTGTATCTCGGAGCTATAAGTACTTTTAATTAAGAGTACAAGCTAAGGAAAATTATCTCAGAGCCATTCTTCCATATTTTATCAATACCCGGAACAAATAAAAATTTCTTTGATGACTAGTACCGGAAAGTTGCTCCTTCCACCACTAGTAAGAGAGAGGGTGTAGGTGAAAAATTAAGATAATTCTCATCGAGAAATTATTCCAAGCCCCTAGAGGACCCACCTACTACTCATCCATCTCGTCACAGGCAGTTGTCCCACACAACATCTGCATAGTCAAAATTAGGTTATACGAAAGATTTATACATGATTTCTAAGGCTCTCCTACTACTAATCTATATTTGAAACTTTTCATACAGGAAAGCAGCATAGTGATTTTGTTTCATATACCATTAATATGTTCATCCCACTTGCAATTATTTTGAAGTATAAGTCCAAGATGTTTATGATTGTCTTTGCCTTGAAGATACGTTTGTCCAAACATAAGGGGTAAGACTAGATGATTGCCCCATAAAAAGTTAAGTAATTCTGTTTTCTCTTCACTGAATTTTATTTTCCAGCACTGCGCCCAAAGATGTATCTTTTGTAGATCAGAATTGATTATTTCTGTGCGAATAGTAGGATCATTAAGTGAGAAGGACATGCTGGTATTGTCTGCAAAAAGTTTAACTTTAGATCTTATACCATCTGTAATGTCGTTAATGTAAATAAGAAAGGTAAATAAGAGAGGTCCAAGAACTGAGCCTTGGGGAACTCCTGCAGGGATTCTGACAGAGTCTGATTGGTCACCCTTGATTACAACTGCCTGCGTGCGATCGGAGAGATAATCGGTGAACCATGCTAACAACATCCCTCATATGCCATTGCCTTCAAGTTTACGGATGAGGCCTCTATGCCAGACACGGTCAAAAGCTTTAGAAATGTCGAAGTACACAGCTTGCGTTGTGATTCCACTATCAAATGAGGAACATAAATCGTTATAGATACATAATAACTGATTGAGTGTGGAATCACCATGGATAAACCCGGATTGGGAAGGTGAAATGGTATCATTTGTCAATAAAAAATCGAAAACTTGCTTGTGGATACATCTTTCCAGAACCTTTCCAACGCAGCTGAGCAAAGAGACTGGACGATAGTTGTTACAAAGATCCTTCGATTCTTTTTTATGTAGTGGACTTACATGGGCTGTTTTCCAGACGTTTGAAAACTTTGCTTCAATCATCATACTTCTGTTAAATATGGTAGTCAAGGGATCAATATAACTGGAAGAGATGCAATCAACAACCTGTTGTGAACCAAATCAGGCCCTACTGCTTTATTCTTGTTCGGATTCAAGATAACATCCTTAACATTAGTAGCTGTCAAAGAAATGTCTGTAATTTCTGGAACTATGAATGGTACATCTGGTACTTCATCATCATCATTTTCCAAAGTGGACTGAGCAATGAAATATTTATTGAAAGCATTCGCTTTGTCTGTATTGCTATAGTTTACAATGCCATTACAAACAATTGGAGGTAATTCGTTGGATTCAATATCTTTCTTTTTTGAAAAAGATTTTACCAGGTGCCACCATTCTTTTTTACCAAAATTTGAATTGGAAATGAAATGAGGCAGGGAACAGTAAACAATAAACAGTAAACAAGTGGGGTAGTTTTTGCTCCCATAAGGAAACCTAACACAGAGTAACTTTTATTCAAGACTGGCACAGCCTTTTAAACTTGAATAAAGTGAGTCATGTGGGGTTTTTCTGCCCCGACCGGCTCCTACCAGAGTGAGTTTGCTGCAGACTCAGTTGGGAAGACTGGGACCACACAGTCGAGTTTCATCCACTTAATGGATGCGTTTCTGAGAGTGTTGCTCAAATTTCTGACCAAACACTGCAGGTGCCTGTATCTCTCGGGCCTGGTTGACGCCGGGATATATTATGAAAGGAAGCGTAGAGTACAGCCCTGTCATGTAGTCTCAGACCGAAATGGAAATCCGTAGCATCATCTTAATCATCCTCATTCTCATCGATCAGCAGCATAAAAAAAAAAAATGTCTCAGGTTCTGTGGCCCTTCATGCCCTGCTCTCATGGTGACCTCAGTTTCGATGTCCTCTCCACGTCTGTGGCCTTGGTTTGGTTCCGTCGGGGTCACCGGTATCGGCGAGTCCATGGGGGCTGTCGTTGGACGGACGTGGTGGCGCCCTCCGGAGGGGAGAGCTCACTCACGCCGGCTCCGCGACTAAGCAATTATTGTCGTCAGTAGGGGGCTTAGTAGGTGGTGTCCTGCGTATGTTAGATCAGAACAGGCGCCACTGAACACCACCGAAGTGACTCGGCAGCAGTGCAGTGTCTCCTCCGGTGGGTTGCCTCTTGACGACTTGACATTGACTGTCCCTGTGGATTGCCGGTGCCGGGGCTGCGGCGGGCCGGCCGGGCTGTGGCTGTGGACGGGGATGTCGGAATGAGCGGCGTGGATGCACTGCCTCTGAGGTGGCGCACAAGTTGGGACATGGCTGTATCTGCGCTCCTGGTGTCAAATAGAGACACAACACAGTCCATAATACCATGGTGTTCTCACCACCAAGGGTGCAAAAAAGAATCCAGTAGCATCCCCAAAGCAGCCAGTGAAGAGTAGTAAAGGAAACCAAACGAAAGTATGGGGAGGAAAAAAGTTGCTGAAAAACTACAGATATTATGCAAATAGTGTAAAATGTAGGGGGGCAATCTTTGGGCCTACACTTGAGGATCCACCCAAGGATGCAAGGGAGATCAAAAGACAAAACACAAAGACAGACAGAAACAAATACAAATAACCTCGATTTAATCAAAACGAAATTGGAAATGAAATGAGGCAGGGAACAGTAAACAATAAACAGTAAACAAGTGGGGAAGTCTTTGCTCCCATAAGGAAACCTAACACAGAGTAACTTTTATTCAAGACTGGCACAGCCTTTTAAACTTGAATAAAGTCAGACAAATACAAAGACGAACAATCTAATAGAGGGGGGAAAACAAGCGCAGGCAACAACTAAATTGTCTTCATAGTAATGACTTGGCAAAACTTTGAACTTAAGGGGGGGGGGGGGGGGGGGGGGGGGGGGCAGGAGGTTGAAGATGTAAAAGCTGGGAACATGAAATTAAGAAAATATGTTACTGATATGAAAACTCCTCACTGGCTGCATAAGGGAACCATCACAATCCCTTTTAAAGGCAGATATATTTGTATTGCCTGCTCCGAGGCCTTTCGCAGATATATTTGTATTGCCTGCTCCGAGGCCTTTCGTCCGCTGGGTTGGAACTCATCAGGGAGACACGGCTGGCTGTATCTGCGCTCCTGGCGTCAAATAGAGACACAACACGGTCCATAATACCGTGGTGTTCTCACCACCAAGGGTGCAAAAAAGAATCCAATAGCACCCCCGAAGCAGCCAGTGAAGAGTTTTCATATCAGTAATATATTTTCTTAATGTCATGTTCCCAGTTTTTACATCTTTCAACCTCCTCACCCCCCCCTCACCCCTCCTTAAGTTCAAAGTTTTGTTTGTCTTTTGATCTCCCTTGCATCCTTGGGTGGATCCTCAAGCGTAGGCTCCAAGATTGCCCCCTACATTTTACACTATTTGCATAATATCTGTAGTTTTTCAGCAACTTTTTTCCTCCCCACACTTTCGTTTGGTTTCTTTACTACTCTTCACTGGCTGCTCGGGGGTGCTATTGGATTCTTTTTTTGCACCCTTGGTGGTGAGAACACCACACGGTATTTATGGACTGTGGTGTGTCTCTATTTGACGCCAGGAGCGCAGATACAGCCAGCCGTGTCTCCCTGATGAGTTCCGACCCAGCGGACGAAAGGCCTCGGAGCAGGCAATACAAATATATCTGCCTTTAAAAGGGATTGCGATGGTTCCCTTATGCAGCCAGTGAGGAGTTTTCATATCAGTAATATTTTCTTAATTTTATGTTTTATGTTTCCAGTTTTTTACATCTTCACCACCCCCCGCCCCCCCCCCCCCCCCCCCCCCCCCCCCCCCTCCCCCTCATTAAGTTCAAAGTTTTTGCCAAGTCATTACTATGAAGACAATTAGTTGTGTATTGTTTTACGTTCCTCTATTGACAGTCTTATTTCATCAGTCATCCAGGGACGGACAGTAATAACTTTAGACGGCATGCATACTTTCGCTTTTTCCATTAATATTTTTGAAAACATTTCAGCACTTCGATGTACTGATCTGTTGCGAGTAATGTCGTCCCAGTTTACAGTGCCTAACAGGCCACAAAAGCGATCTGCATTTAGCTTTTATATGATTAAGTATGGTCCTTTTAAATCGCTGGTTCTTGACAACAGTATGTCTAATCATGGCGCAAGGAACACTATGATCACTGCAAATAGCTGGCAAAACGTCAGTGGATGTTACAATGTTGGGGCATTGTGTGAGAACCAGATCCAAACACGTTGCACTCGAATCTGTAATCCTTGTGGGGTTATTAATAAATTGAGTGAGCCTGTATCGATTCATGATTCCAAGTAAGTAAGTACGGTAAGGAAATCACTATTGAAGTCACCAAGATAATAAATTTTGATGAAGTATATTTACCTTACGAATGCTTTCTTCTATCTGATCCCAGTAACTTACAGGGGAACTTGGAGGTCGATAAAAATGACCCAACCAGTAGACTACTTTGGCCCAGCTTTGTCTCGACCCATACAGCTTCAAGGTCATCAAATAGAGATCTGGTCGAGGTTTACAAACTAAGTTGTTTTTTAACATAAATAGCACTCCACCATGAGGGTCATTTGATCTGTCACACCGGACCGGTGGATTAAAATTTGTCATATGTATTGAGTCGTTCTTGACCGAACCTGACAGCCATGTTTTTCTGATACTGTGATAATGTCGAATGTATTATATTCTGCTTCAAAGATATCCATTTTGTTTCTTAAACTGTTGACGTTTACATGAATTATCTTAAGATCAGTTATGGTATCAGGTCCCGGATTAAGTTCAACATCACCTGACAACAGCAGAAGCAGTTGACGAATGAACAAATATGTATTGTTAAATTTCGTACTACTGTTACCACGAAAGTTGACGTGAATGTCAGAGACAAGAAAAACTCTTTCACTGAACTGCAAAAGTCTTTACAACGGAAGTGGATAAGACAATGAAAAAAAAAGAGAGCGTAACATTGTGAGGAGAATCCAGGCATGACAATATTACAAACTGTGTAACATTAGACATGTTAAAAAAAGACAGGCTTCTAGTAGCAGACAAAGATTTTATGTAGTAACGGCCTACCCTAGCACGATACGTACCCAGATCTATACTCATTTATTAAGTCACTGCACTCTGCAGCACATAGAACAAGAACATGACTAGGGTAGACAGAAGTAACACATAAAGAATCTCCCAAAGTCTCTCGAGTGAAGAAACGAATCGCTTAAAATGCAAAATATAAACAAAATATTTCAAACATGTCGATTAAACAATATAAAGGAAAATGAAGAAAAAAAAAATTTACTTCAAGCACCTAAGGTTTCGTAGATTGCCAAAAATGATGCGTCGTCTACGACGAAAACGAACAAAACCAGCGAGCGCCACATCTGTGCGCTCCCGAGGGAATGAAATCCAACATCTCTTCAAATAATATCAGGCTGCAGATGGTAGTACTCTTCTAATACATAAACGACCACCTCCAGTTACATGACACGTCCACTAATCATGACAACAGAGTCCACACTCGCGAGAACACACACACACACACACACACACACACACAACACGCGCGCGCGCGCGCGCAAACACACGAACGCACACGCACACGCACACACACTCGTAAAGCGTGATGAGTTAATCCAAACCAAACCAAAATGTCTGATTTCACACTCACGCTAAAGCAAGAACGCAAACAAACAGAAACACCCCCATCACACTTTTCTCATCCATACACCATACAAACATGTACATCTGTCACATCTGTCACAATGCTTCCCCTTCATTTATTCCAACTCCAGTACTGGATGGCGCATATGACAGCTCGAATCGAACAATGTAGTTCATATGTTCAGCTCAGCACAATGCACCGATTTTTTCCCTTTAAAATGAAACTCAGGCTTCAAGTCTAGTGAAAATTTAACATACCGTCTAACATTGCATGTCCCTTGCTCGATGCTTCTCCTCGACACTTCTTGAAAACGAGAGCACAAATGTGCACAGCACGCACAAATATATATTGCATGTTTACGCCTTTACTATCATCACACACACACACACACACACACACACACACGCACGCACACACGCACGCGCGCGCGCACACACACACACACACACACACACACACACACACACACACACACACACACACACACACACACACACACACACACACACACACACACACA
The DNA here is from genome assembly GCA_016801955.1 of Conus betulinus. Classification (NCBI taxonomy): domain Eukaryota; kingdom Metazoa; phylum Mollusca; class Gastropoda; order Neogastropoda; family Conidae; genus Conus; species Conus betulinus. The sequence goes on from JADBJO010000868.1 coordinate 367,452, forward strand.
CACACACACACACACACACACACACACACACACACACACACTTCCTACTTTTCCTTCCTTCCTACTTTTCCTTCCCCTCCTCTTCCACTCTCCCTCACTACTCTAAATAATTGTGGTCCGAAGTTTTGCTGAAAAGTTATGAGTCGCTATCCATGAATCATGAATCGTGATGAGTTAATCCAAACCAAAATGTCTGATTTCACGTTTAGTTGTGATGCGAAACACAGTCTCCCCTTGCTTCACAAAAATAACCCCGTCGTTGATCCATGTGTCGGAGATCTTCTTCTGTCTCTTGTAACTGCGGGCCAACCACGCGATCTCGGACCACTCATTTGTAAGGTCGTGGTTGATGAAAATCCGAGATTTCTCCGAACGTGATCCAGGGGGTTGCGCAGAACGGGACAGCGCCGGCCAGTCAGCCCTGGGGAACAGCTTCTTCATGTCGACTGTCGCCAATCTCTTTCTCGCTCCCATCAGCTCCGCCTTGTGACGATACGACGTAAATTTCACAAGGATAGGACGACACCTGGCGTCACCCTCTACAGGCACCCTCCCAACACGGTGGGTCCTATCAATCATTTCCTCTGTGATCTCAACACTGATCTCTTTACATATTTGCTTGACAACTTCTGTAATGGATTCTCCTTTACTTTCAGAAGTAATCCTAACAGAGTTGCGTCTTCCGTATTGCTCCAGTTCGTCAACTTTATCCTGGAGTTTTAAGATTTGTTGCTCTTTCGCTTCAACAGTTGCACAGAGTTCTTGAATCGTTGAATGCAATCTGGTCATCTCATTTCAGAGTGGTTCCAAAACTTGGGCAGCGACCGACTTTGAAATCATTTCCAAAATGTTTGGATCACCCAAGGCAGCTTTGAGTTCATCAACAAGGGAATTAGAGGCGGAATAGGACGTGACACCAGGAGTCGATTCTATGTCCCTCAGAGTACTAGAGAGGAAGTCGGTGTGTTGATGATCGTGTCATCACCGTCAAGTCCACGTGCACTCTCATCGGAAGACAAGCACACTCGTTTTTTTTCTACTTCCTCTTGTAATGGAGACGTCGCAGACCGCTTCTCTTTCTTCTCCCTCTGAGGTACAGACATGATGCAGATCCCAATGTATTTCAATATACTCTAAAGTACACAAAGCTACACACTGCACACTGAATCAAGAACAGCGCCTCAAAAAGACAACACTGTGTTTTGAGATGACCCCATAAGGAAAAACAAATCAATGTCAAAGTCAATCATGAGATTAAGTTGTCCCGATACACACAAGAAATGAATCGTCGGCACACAGGAGAAGGTGAAGGCCTGGTTCACTTGGAAATCAGTCAGAATGCACCATAAATCTGAACACCCCCCGCTTCAAGCTGAAACAGCACTGCACCAGTTTCACGTGCTGACACACGGGGCAGATTGGGTTCAACTATGACAAAAATAGGGTCGATCACAAGAAACACCATTTAAAATGTCCTCTTAAAGAAGTAATTCAAACAAATTCGGCGAGAACACAACACTGTCACGTACACATACCCACTAAAATATACATTTTTAACACCTGGAAACCATCACATACACCATATCATTTCACAACAGCATCAGACGTCGGTGAAAAAATACCTAAATTCATTGTTTTGTCGGGAGCGCACTCACTTTCAACCTTATGCAGCCGCCACCTTGACCGTCACACTGCAACCTGTCCTTTCTGTCCTTATTTGAAAGTAGTCGATGTGGTATCGGATTTATTCTTTGCTTTTATCATTGATAAGTCCTTGTTTGGCGCAAGAAAACATGTTGTGTCTGTGTGTGTGCGTATATTCCCCCGGAAGGCTCGCCGTATTATTCTTTTTTTTTGATAGGGGAAATGGAGTTTCTTTGCTGGAAGAATTTTTGTTTGATTGTTTACTTTTGTTTAAAGATGACGTTTTTGTAATAGTGGGTGGTGACTTGAACAGCAGAGAGTCGAATTTTTCTTGTGCTTTTGAGGAAAATGGGTGTGGATATGATAATCAGTATAAACGTGGACCACTGCATGTTCGAAGTTCTGAGGATTCTGTTTTGAATAATTATGGAAAATTACTGCTCAGTATGTGTACTGCTTTAAAACTGTGTGTTCTTGCGTATGCAAGAAGCTATAAAGCTGGTTTATATTAAAATCGAGGAAGCACTAAACGTTTTCAGTTGCTGTGTGAAAGAGGCCACAGAATGTATGAAGAAAGAGATCAGTGTTGGAAAATATTCAATAGAAGATGACTAGTATGATATGGAATGCCTAGTCAGTAAAAGATGTGTTCGTAATTTATTAAATGGATTTCGACGTTCTTTATCCCAGCTGTCTCGTGAGTCTTACTGCAAAGCAAGGCGAGAATATAAATATCTGTTAAAGAGAAAGGAAAACCAGTATGATCATGCTTTGTTGTCAGAACTACTCCAATCTGTAAACAGTCAGAAGATTTTGGGGATTGCGTTATTAAAATTTCAGGAAAAAGAGACAACACTTAAATGTTATAAGTCCTGAAACATGGTTTCATCGTTTTAGGGATTTACTCGAAGGAAACGCTGGTTCTAGTGATGGTCTGATTAATGAAATTCACGTAAATGACTGAATATGGTGATGACAATCTAACCGCCCCATTTCTAAAGAAGAAGTTTTAGTAGTTCTCAGAAAGGAAAGTTAAAACATCGGAATGTTGCTGGCCCAGATGAAATTATGGGTGAAATAATTAAAACTGCTCGCCAATCAAACTTATTTCTAGATTTTTTTTGTTAGATCTTTAATTCCTTATTTGATCAAGGGATATATCCTAAGTCTTGGACAGAATCCATTGTTATTCCATTGTATACAAAGGAGATGCAAATGACCCAAATAACTGTAGAGGTATTTCATTGCATAATGTCTGCAGTAAATTGTATAGTGCTATTATTAACAGGCGATTATAGGAGTGGGGTAGAAGAAAATAACATCACAGGAGAGTACCAGGCCGGGTTTAAGAACAAATATTCTACTGTTGATCATATGTTCACACTGATGGCATTTATCCAAAAATAGGTTTGTGTAAATCGTAAATTATATGTTGCCTTTATTGATTTTGAGAAGACTTTGGATTCAGTTAACACACGACGTTATTATGGCCTGTACTGTTGACAAACGGTATTCATGGGAAACTTTATAAATGTGTTTTAAGTATGTATGCATGAATGTGTAAAGGCAAGAGTGCGATCTGGTGCAGCGTTAACAGACTACATTAAATGCACAGCTGGTGTAAAACAGGGTGATGTTTGCAGCCCTGTTTTGTTTTCCTTAGTTATTAATGAACTGTTCACCGTGGAAGGCACGGTGCATATTGCATAAATAACGATCTAGAGATTTTTTATTCTCCTCTTGGCTGAAGACGTGGTCTTGTTATCAGAAACAGTGATCGGATCACAGATTCAGTTAAACATATTACATGGAGTTTGCTGCTTCATCAACATGGCAAAAAGCAATTTAACTGAAATTTTTGAAGGACAGATATCTCGTGGCGAAAGAAAGATGGACATACAATGGATCCTTAATGCCTATTGTTAATGTATATAAATATATTGGTATCTACTTCTCCACGCGAGTGAGTTTTGCCTTTGCTTGCAAGGATTTAGCTAGTAGGGCAAAAAGTGCATTATTGTGTCTATGAGAAAACTGTTATTGCTAAATAGGGATCGCCTTACTTTGTTTTTGAAATGATTTGATTGCTAAATTCAACCTATCATACAGTACGGGGCTGAAATATGGGGCCTTGATGCTGCTGCTATGCATTGTGAAAAAATTCATCTTTTTCCTCTGAAAAAGGTTTCTGGGGGGTATCGTTGCAAACGCCGAATGATTATTATGGTGAATCGTCTAGGTGTTCTATGTATGTAAATTGTGTTGTTAAATGTGTTCGATATTGGTGAAAAATTGTTCAGATGGAGGATCACAGATTGCCATTCAAAGCGTATAGAATGTTGTTCGACTTGGATAATAGAGGTAAGAAAAACTGGATGACAAATGTGCGGATGAAATTGTATGCATATGGTTTCGGGTTTGTATGGATGAACCAAGGTATTGGTGATACCAATGTTTTTTATACGGGTATTCCGAGAAAGACTGACTGATTATAGCTGGCAAAACTGGAACTCGTATGTGCAAAACAGTACCAGATTTGAATTGTATAGAGCGTAAATCATTTACGCTGTTTACCTGTTTATGTGTCAATGAAAATAGACAAACATCTAAAGCGTATCATTACTAGGTTCAGATTTGGTGTGTCTGATATTGCTACTCATTATTTTCGCTACAGACAGTCATGTGATAGAAGTCTGATTTGTCCATTGTGTTAAAATTCGAAGGAAGAATCCATTTTGTATTAACTTTGTTCAGTATTACACGACCTCAGAGACCAATTCATACCACAAAAATATTTCAAGAATCCTTGTTTTTTTAAAATTAGTTTTGTTAATGTCATCATCAACTGGGAGTAATGTTAAACAGTTGGCTATTTATTTATATAAGCATTCCAGAGGCGAAGCGTTTATGTAACATGATCAATATCGTGTCAATCTGCGACATGAATCTCAAAATAAATCCCCATTCGAAGGGGCTAAGGCCTTTATGAATAAACTACTTGAGTCTTGAGTCTTGAGTCTTGAGTCTCTCTCTCTCTCTCTCTCTCTCTCTCTCTCTCTCTCTCTCTCTCTGCCTCTTATTCATGCTGTCTTCACACACACACACACACACACACACACACACACACACACACACACACACACACACACACACACAACACACACACACACACACACACACACACACACACACACACACACACACACACACACACACACGACACACACACACACACACACACACATGCGCGCGTGCACACACACACACACACACACACACACACACACACACACACACACACACATACACACACACGCGCGCGCGCGCGCGCGCGCATACACACACACACACACGCACGCACACACACACACGTGCATGCGTGCGTGCGTGCCCCTGTGTGTGTGTGTGTGTGTGTGTGTGTGTGTGTGTGTGTGTGTGTGTGTGTGTGTGTGTGTGTGTGTAGCTGGTAACACATTCTTTTCCCAGATTGAACTGTCGTTGTGGTTATATTTTTCGATGACAGTGATGCAAAAGAAGTGACAGTCACTCCTGATGAGGTTTATAATTTTGTAACACGAAATAAGATTATTTGACATTAAGAAAAACAATGATTTATGTTTCATTTTTCTTTTTATTTGTTCTGTGTTTGTTTTTGTAGAGGACATCAATACTCTTAGTTTTCCTTTTTCTCGTCCTTCTAAAATGGTCTTCTATTGAATCAGTGGATCTTTTTTCCTAATCTGGACTCACTCTGATGAACTTCCGTATTTGATCCTCCCTTCTATTGTCATCCTCCTCAGTATATATCTGTCTGTCTCACTACCCCCCCCCCCCCCACTACCCCCCCCCTCTCTCTCTCTCTCTCTCTCTCTTTCTCTCTTCTCCCAAGACATTCTGTTCTGAAAAGCTTCAAGAAGTCTCCATTGGCTTAAGAATGCCTTTCCTAATTTCATTTT
>JADBJO010000868.1:383051-420551 GCA_016801955.1 Conus betulinus
GGGGGGGGTGGGGGGGGGGCAGGGGGGTGTCAAGGTCTTGCCTGATCTCCACTTGAGGTAGGCGTGCAATAGCCTCGTCGTTGACTGAGGCAGGACGGTCGAGAACCTGGTTAAAGTGATCAGCCGATCTCTCCAGAATCTGTTTCTTTTCTGACAGCAGCTGAGTCCAATCTGCATTGAGAAGCGGGGAGGAACCGAGGACTGGGGTCCATATACAGCCTTCAGAGCGTCACAGAAATGCTTGGTGTCATGACTGTCTGTGTAGCCCTGGATCTCATCGGCCATTTTGCTGAACCAGGCATCCTGCATTACGCGAAGCCTCTTCTGCACTTTTTGTTTTGCGCTGGTGAAGGCATCTTCCTTAGCTTGTGATGTGGGGTCATTCTGGTGCGCTCTGAACAGATGGTGTTTCTCTGACAGCAGTATCTGCACTTCTGCGTCATTCTCATCAAATCAGTCTCGGTTTCTACGGGTTGCTAGTCCGCGGTGTTCAAGGGCAATAGAGTGAACTACATCTCTGAAGGCCTCCCACTGCTCTTCAATGCTGCTGTGTTCATCCTCTCGTGTCTTGGACAGCCTGCCATCAAGGCCATTGGAGAAATCTTCTGCAACTTTACTATCCTTGAGTTTGGAGACGTTGAGCCTCTTTGCAGTTTTCTGACCTTGGGATCTTTGCATGGGCAGGATGCGGAGTTTAAACTTTGACACGATGAGGCGATGATCAGTCCTCAATCGGAACCACACATGGCCTTCGTCACTCTCACGTCTCGCACATCTCTCTTCCTGGTGATGACATAATCAATCAGATGCCAATGCTCGGAGCGTGGGTGCATCCATGATGTCTTGTTGCGGGTAGGGAGGCGGAACAGAGTGTTAGTGATAAGGTCATGTGTAGCACACATCTTGAGAAGAAGGAGGCCATTGCTGTTGCAGTTGTCAGTACCGTGTTACCAATGATCCCTTCCCAGGTCTGGTGATCGGTCCCCACCCTGGCGTTAAAGTCCCCGAGTACGATTCGCTTCTCAGACGGTGGGACCGCTGCGATGAAAGTGTCTAGTTCCTCGTAGAACTTGTCCTTGATGTCATCTGGGTTTGTCATTGTTGGGGCGTACGTACGCGCTTATTAGTGTTGCACTCTTCTTGTTTCCAAGTGGAAGCTGGAGTGTCATCAGGCGATCGTTTATGCCCTCCGGGAGCTTGACAAGTTTCCGGGTAAGATTTGATCTGATGGCGAATCCCACGCCTGCCTCTCGCCGCCGTTCAGAGCTGCTGCGTCCGCTCCAGAAGAATGTATATCCTCCATCACATTTTGTGAGTTGGACTTTGTTCGCTATGCGTGTTTCGCTAAGTGCTGATGTGCCAACGTTGTAGCGAGCAAAGTTTTTTGGCGACCAGTGCAGTTCGTTCTGGTCTGTCTGCCTTGCCGTTGTCCAGTAAAGTTCACACGTTCCATGTGCCGAGATTGAGGACCTTTGTTTTTGTTTTCTTCGTAGTTTGACCGCTGGGAGGGACACCCCGTCAGCCGCGGTTTGCTGGCCAGGGTAAGGTGAAGCAGGCAATGTTTAGGGCACCTTTTCTAGCCCCTTTCTCTTGCTATGGAAGTGAGCAGTGTGCGGTCCTAAAAAGGGCTGCTCAGACACCCAGGGGGCTGCCAAACTCCACTTCTGCTTCGTCCAGTAGAGAGCGACCACATGCCCTGGGCCGTCTGTGTGCAGGCTCGTGACTGACAGCTCCCAGTGTGTCCACACCTGCTGCCTTCGCCACTTGCCCATCGCCACAGTACTTGAGGTTGCGCTGTGGGGTTTGAAGTCATGACTTGTGCTTGACATTGATTATAGTGAGGGAGAGTTGTGCGTCGTCAGTCTCACTCTTTTGCCCCAGTCCATCTGTGTCCAGTGGCAAGACGAAGTCAAGACGGGCTGGAGACAGACTGGGGTGCAGTGGATGACAATGACGTCTTTTGTGTCTTGACACGCCCTGTGCGCTCCACAATGCGTTGCTGGAAATTGCCTTTCCGCCCTTTGAACCACAGTGGTTTCTTCCGCACAGTCCGCCGATTTCAGCTTAGCATACAAGGTAGACAAGCTCTAGAGTTGAGGATCGGTGACCCGTCAACTTACCAGCTATGCTTGCGGTATGCTCGCAAGATAGTGGAGACTGGGGGCGGGAACGTCCAGCTTCCCGTACAAGTACAAAGGACTTGCCCACTACCCACAAAACATACATACATATATTATATCTATCGATATCTTTATCTCTCTATCTGCCTATCTGCCTATCTATCTATCTATCTCTATCTATCTATCTATCTATCTATCTATCTATCTATCTATCTATCTATCTCTAATGGTAGGATACAATGCTGAATTGGATTCACAGTATATACAAAACTCTTGTGAGTGAGGCTTTTTATGGCCCACAGATGATGCCAGATTTATGTCCGCCTCATGGCGGTGTCAGTCAGTCATGTCAACCTGTTGCATTACTCATTAGTCCTGCACTACTTCGTCCTGTACAACTTAGCAGCAATTAGTTGTGTGCGTATTTACTGTGTATTTTCAGTTCGCCTGCTGTGGAATCCAATCTGCCAGTTTGTTTGTTTGTTTGGTTGTTTGTTTGCTTCGATTTTTTTTTTTCTTTTTGTTTGTCCTTCTACTTGCGAACACAGAACAAAAAATGACCACAAACGAACTGAGAATTTGTCATTTAAATATCAACAGTGCAATCAATAAGATCTCTGACATCTCAACCCTAATGTTGAATCACCCAAAAGCCATTCCACATTCTGGGTCTCTCCGATTCAAAACTGAATACCTACATTAGTGACAAAGATGTATCAGTCCCAGTTTATAATATCATTCGAAAAGACCCTACTAAAGACAAAGAAACAGGTCTTCTAGTGTATGTCAGTGAATCTCTCGACTTCAAGAGACTTTCCCACCTAGAACTGCTGCGTGACGTAGAAGCAATGCTTTTACTTTATCGCTTTTAGATCTTTTTATTTCCGGCCACTGTAGTGCTCTTGTTGATTCATTTTAAACATTTGGAAAGTAAACGTATGCATAATTGTTCAGTTTTGTTCTCGGTTCGAATGATAAACGCGATTGGAATATTCGAGATTATGTTAGAATGTTTACCTGGTCTCCGTAAGTTGCTAGTGCATTACGGAAAGTTCGAGAATTTTGTAGTAGAAGCTGATCGAAACACATTCGCATAAGGTTGTCGCGATTTCATTTGTTGAGCATACTGATATGCAGAATATTCTAGAAAAGAATGATCGAGTATGTTCGAGAATATTCTTTAAATAACATACAAAAATATGAGAGCTGTGCGACTGAGAGAGAGAGAGAGAGAGAGAGAGAGAGAGAGAGAGAGAGAAGAGTTCTAGTCATTGTCGAGCACAAAAGTGTTCGAGTCGTCCTTGAATTTGAATGTAGTCGATGCCATTAGTAGAATGTTGGCTGCGGCATGTTTAATTGAGTAGCTGTACGTCTTTTTGAACTTGAAGGTGTTTGTTGTTCCTATATTCTTCAACGTTTGTAAATAAAAGAATCCTCTTCGTTTCAATCAATACCCCTGGTGAATTTTGTTGTCTGCAAGCTGGACACCTACCACAGGATCGACGACAAACTCTTACAAGCTACAACACTTACCTTGTACTGAGGAAGTCAGCGGTCTAGCATGTTACAGTGTGTGCGTGCGTGCGTGCGTGCGTGCGTGTGTGTGTGTGTGTGTGTGTGTGTTTGTGTGTGTGTGTGTGTGTGTGTGTGTGTGTGTGTGTGTGTGTGTGAAGGTGCCAATCAGCACATGCTTGATTTTAATGCAGTTATATTCCCACCCAAAGGCTGAATTGAAGCAAACATCAAACTCCTTCCCAAATAAATTTCATAATTTTAAAAGGCAGAATTGCTTTAGATACGAAGGGAGTATCAGAAGGAATCCTGAGTGTTTTGTGAATGCGTTTTCTCCTGTTCAGAGATATCACGACCACTTAGCCACAGCCGTTTCATTTTCCGAAGAGTTCAGCAGCCTCACTGCAGGATCCTGATTTCTGCTGGTGAAAGGCACTTCCATATAAACAAAAACAGGAAACTTTCGGAAGCCAGGTAGATCCTCCTACCTCTAAATAAAATGTCGCCAATGGATGAAATGAGAACTTTTTCTGAATGAGGCAGATCCTCCAACCTCTATACGAAATATCTCCAATGGATGAAATGAGAAACTTTCCGAAATGAGTTCCTCCTACCTGCATATGAAATGTCTCCAATGGATCAAAGTGAAGGGAACAGCCAGACGTTTGGAATACAATTAATGAAGTAGACTCGCCTAAAACTCGAATTGTGAAAATATAAAAGATAACCTTGGAATAAAAATCCACAAGGATTAAAAATAACGTTTATAAAATCACGCCTTAAACGCTGGACACCGATTCCACAAGATATCTGTTTCACTCTCTCTCTCTCTCTCTCTCTCTCTCTCTCTCTCTCTCTCTCTCTCTCTCTCTCTCTCTCTCTCTCTCTCTCTCTCTGTTTGTCTGTCTGTCTCTCTCTCTCCCCCCCTCCCTCTCCTCTCTCCCTCTCCCTCTCCCTCCCCTCCCCCCCCCCCCCCCCCCCCCCCCCCCCTCTCTCCAAAGTCTTCTGTCCCGTCCCACAACAATTTGTCTTTCCTTCAAGAATGAGCATCAACCAGCCACCGTGGCGAAGTGGTTAGCGTCACGGACTCCGGCTGGGACGTCGTGGGTTCGAATCCCATCAGAGTCATGTGGGTTTTTCTGCCCCGACCGGCTCCTACCCAGAGTTGAGTTTGCTGCGGACTCAGTTGGGAAGACTGGGACCACACAGTCGAGTTTCATCCACTTAATGGATGCGTTTTTCTGAGAGTGTTGCTCAAATTTCCTGACCAACACTGCAGGTGCCTGTATCTCTCGGGCCTGGTTGACGCCGGATATATTATGAAAGGAAGCGCAGAGTACAGCCCTGTCATGTAGTCTCAGACCGAAATGGAAATCCGTAGCATCATCTTAATCATTCTCATTCTCATCAATCAGCATAAAAAAAAAGTCTCAAATTCTGTGGCCCTTCATGCCCTGCTCTCATGGTGACCTCAATTTCGATGTCCTCTCCACGTCTGTGGCCTTGGTTTGGTTCCGTCGGGTTTCACCGGTATTGGCGAGTCCATGGGGGCTGTCGTCGGACGGACGTAGTGGCGCCCTTTTGACGACTTGACATTGACTGCTCCCCTGTGGATTTCCGGTGCCGGGGCTGCGGCGGGGTCGACCGGGCTGTGGCTGTGGACGGGGTGTCGGAATGAGCGGCGTGGGTGCACTACATCTGAGGTGGCGCAGAGGTTGAGACAACAACAACAAAAAAAAAAAAAAAAAAAAAAAAGGTAACAGTCGTCTTTCCTTATAGATGTAACATCTCACTGCCTTTCCAAAGATAACATTTGCCTTCACTTTCAGATGTAGCAATCTCGCTACTCTTCCAAAGGTAACATTTGTCTTTCCTTATAGATGAAGCATCTCACTGCCTTTTCAAAGGTAACATTTTGTTTTCCCTGATAGATTTAGCATCTCTCTACCTTTCCAAAGATAATTTGTCTGCTCTAATAGATTTTTAACATCTTACTGCCTCTCTAAAGATCACATTTGTCTTCCCTTTTAGATTTGGGATCTCTACCCATCAAAGATAACATTTGTATTCCCTTATAGATTTAGCAATTCTCTACCTTTCCAAAGATAATATTTGTTTTACCTTACAGATTTAGTAATTCTTTACCTTTCCAAAGATAACATTTGTCTTACCTTATAGACTTAGCATCTCACTGCGTTTCCAAAGATAACATTTGCCTTCCCTTACAGATGTAGCAATCTCACTACCCCTGCAAAGGTAACGTTTGTCTTTCCTTATAGAGGAAGCATCCCACTGCCTTTCCAAAGGTAACACTTGTCTTCCCTGATAGATTTAGCATCTCTCTGCCTTTCAAAAGATAACATTTATCTGCTCTAATAGTTTTTAGCATCTCGATGCCTTTCCAAAGGTAACATTTGTCTTCCCTTATAGATTTAGCAATTCTCTACCTTTCCAAAAATAATATTTGTCTTACCTTACAGATTTAGCAATTCTCTACCTTTCCAAAGATAACATTTGTCTTACCTTATAGATTTATCATCTCTATATCTTTCCAAGGATACACGTGTCTTCCCTTATAGATTTAGCATCTGTCTACCTGTCAAAGATAACATTTGTCTTCCCATGTAAATCTAGTATCTGTCAATCTATCAAAGATACCATTTGTCTCCCCTTGCAGACGTAGCATCTCTCTATCTTTTCAAAGATAACATTTGTCTCCTCTTACAGATGTAGCATCTCACTGCCTTGTCAAAGATAACATTTGTCTCCCCTTACGGATGTACCATTTCTCTACCTTTCCAAAGACAACATTTGTCTTTCCTTACAGATGTAGCATCTCATTGCCCGCCCACAGTGTGCATTTGTTTCCTCTTCTAGTAGGAGCCTCCAATTCAGCAAGACATATAAAGGTGATAGGGATAGATGACATCGGAGAACACGTGTACATTAAAGGGGTTCTTATCCATTTTTACAAATCTGTTTTGACTAAATACACGGTTTTGTGTATTGCGAAACCAAGCCCCGAATCAGCGGCCTGTGCTCTCATCCTGCAGTGAGAGCAGCATTTCATGCGGATGGGAAAGCGAGAGGCTAAAACAGGAACGAGAGCCTCGATTTCGATAAAAGGGGGTTTCCCGATTGATGACGTCGAAAAGCCAAGTCGCTCTTCATGTTCGGCTGAAGTGAGATGGGGCGAATGTGTGCTGTGCCTGGCTGCGGAATTTCATCAGGAAATAAAGCAAAGAGTAAGCGTTCATGCTTTTCCAGATGCTTCCAGCCAATTTAGGCGATTGTGGATAAATTTTGTCACCACAACGAGGAAAGATTTTGTTCTTCAGGACAGTGATCATGGCATTTGCTGCAACATATTGTAAAAGACCCCTCAGATTCAAATTGTCATTGTGGGACTCAGAATTTACGTGGAGAGAGTGAGTTTGAAAATGAGGAATGTAAAAAAAAAAAAAAAAAAAAAAAAAAAAAAAAAGGTGGGGGGGGGGGGGGGGGGGGGGGGGGGGGGGGGACTGAAAGTGAACAGCTATAAAAGGATTTCTACAGCAGCAGGATGAGAATTAGTGTGGTGATGCAGTAGCTGACAAACTCCTGTTCAAAGGAAAAGGCATTATCTGATAGATCTAAACAACTGAAGAAAATGTGGTTTATCACATAATCATTTTAAGTTATTTACATACTACGGTAATATGTGTGTGTGTGTGTGTGTGTGTGTGTGTGTGTGTGTGTGTGTGTGTGTGTGTGTGTGAACAGAAGTATGCATGTGCATGTGTATATCATGTACTATCTGTGTCGTGTGTATGTGTGTACATGTACATAATAATGGTCAACCTGTAAAATGTCTACCTGAGGGTGAAACACCCTCTTAAAACTGCAAACACGGACGCCACGGTCAGCCTAGTGGATAAGGCGCTGGACTCATGACCGAAATGTCGATGGTTCGACCCCAGGTTGGTCTTGGAAATTTTCATCTGGAATTTTTCTTGTTAAAATGACCATAGTTCACCCCCGATATCCACCCTGGCCCGTTGGTGTCAGGTTAAGAAGATCCAGCCATCTGCATATCCTTAATTTGGGCGTGGACGTTAAACAAAACTAAGACAAATTGCAAACATAGAGTGAAGAAACTCTTGAAAATATTAATCAAACTGGGAACCCTGATTATTATCTCAAGTAAAATTTGGGAGCATCTGCCATTGTCGCCTCGAGGTCTTGGCAGTTACATGTCACTTGCGGAATCCCCGACTCTCGTCTCTTTCCGAACTGTGCTCGGCAATCTCCGTGGCGAGTCACGATTTGGCTACTTGCACGACCCGAAACACGGATAGCGGTGAGTTCCAGAAGAAAAGAAAAAGTAACACGCACATCGAAACACGCTCGATCATACTTTTGAACAACCCGAACATGCTATGTATGGGTGAGGACCCCCTTAAAGAAAAGGTATTTAATTCACACTTCCTTCCAAAGCTCAGATCATAGCATCAACCAGTTCTGAGAGACATACACACGTTTTTAGGAGTTGTTTAAAGAGTCGAACTACCATCTTGACGAAATATTCATAAATGGATTGTATGGGTCCTACTGTGCCCAAAACTGTACAGTTCCAGTTTAGGCACTAAAACATGTCAATTTTTTTTTTATATGATTAGAGTCTGCCAAGTCTCAGATACTTCTAAAGGACGCTAACGGTGTTTTTTTTTTTCCCTACGTTTTTCCTCACAAGGATGTTTCCCTACGTAGTTTTAAACCAGTGACACTTACAGTCTTTTCAATTAGCTATCAAGGACATCTTTTGCTCTGGTGTGGCTTCCAACAGACGGTGGGGCACACTGTCTGATGTTCCATCTAGTCTCAAGCCCAGGCTTTCCCCTCTACCAGCGGGGAAGAAGGAAGTGGTGGATGAGATAAAAACATGTAGTTTGCAAAGAAGGGTGGGTAGGTGAGAAGATATGATGATAAAGATCCAATCAGAAGAAAGCAGGGCCAAGAAAAAGAGAACTATGTTTTGGGCGATTCATTTTTTCTGTCATCCATTTTCCAAGCAGGTTAAAGATGTACTGATTAGCCTTAAATCAGAGTTCACCCAGAATGAATAGATTACTTAAAATACATATTGTATATACAAAAACCTTCGTTAGCCTTTTTCATGGACCAAGACATTGCAAGAGCTCGGCATGATGTCTCAAATTGCCTGGCAGTTCCATCTGATGACATCCCCAGCTTCCCTCATCAGCCGTAGGGGTGGGGCTGGGAGCTAGAGTTGTGGTGGGGGGTTGAGTCTGATAACGAAATGAGCATACATTTGTTATCTTTAATGTCCATACTCCACCATCTTTAATGTCCATGTCCACCACCTCTCCTCCCACCCAACGATAGTCAGTGTCGCAGTGTAAAAAAATGGAGAAAGGCTGGATGACAGAAAGCTGACTGGAAGAGGATTAATGTCTGGACAGGGGACAGACTGGGGTTTATCTGTCTACAGTCTGACGTTGTATCACAAAGCCTAACAACAGTTCTAATTCTGGATTCTCTCTCTCTCTCTCTCTCTCTCTCCTCTCTCTCTCTCTCTCTCTCTCTCTCTCTCTCTCTCTCTCTCTCTCTCATCTCTCTCTCTCTCTCTCTCTCTCTCTCTCTCTCAGTAGTGTAGGTGAGATGCGATCATTTGGATGCCTGTGTGCATGTCTTCATCGTTATTTCTCTCCACACACATGGAGCTTCGAACCATTTTTTTGTTTGCGTTGAGGCCCAGCGTTCCAGTTCTGAATTTCGTTAAGTTGCATTTATGCCTTTTATGTGTTACAATCATGAAATATTGTTCCATTAACAAATTACTCTTAAATGAAAGATACCATCCGTATTTAGCGTGTCCATCCATGCTGAAATGCCAATTTTATCTACAGGAACAAATTAACGATCCCTTAAACTCAGATATAAACTGTGCAGAATTTCCTACTCCCTGACAATGCCAAACGATCCCCAAACTGTTCTGTTAGTATTTTCTTTACTCAAGAAACCCAATTAAAATTTCCCAAGTCATGTTGTAGCAAGAGCATTTTATACGCTCGACTGCGTATTCTGGTCGTTGTTTGTTGAACTAGTCTTAACCAATACTTATTTGCTTTGACGTACGTTCCTATAAACAGAGGATATCGTCCACTCTCACCATAAACCATTTTGTTCGATGAATGTAATGGTATATGTAAGATACGCTTTACTGCATACGTGTGAACCTTTTCCATATGTGTGTTGTCGAACAGACTCCATACTTCTGAAGCGTATGTCAGAATTGGTTGTATTTGGGTATCGAACAATTTCCCAAACAAAGCCCCGTCCGCTGAGTTCAATCTTTTCATTGTTTACAATATTTCTATGACTCCTCTCTTTCCTTTGCTACACATTTCCAGCCAGCATTTATTCAAGCTTAACTTCGTCATGAAGAACATCCTTAGATATTTGTAACTATTAGTTACTTTTAACCTCAGTTCTGCCGTAAAACCATCTCTTTCATGTTGTCCTAAATGCCCACCATTTCTAAAAACCATTATATTAGTCTTACTCAGATTCATATAATTTTGTGGTATTCTGATCATCAAGGAAACAAGACAAAATCAAACAACCTCCCCAAATCAGCCAGTGGGGTGCAGAAGAAGGAAGTGAGAAGAAAGTACAGAAATGAAATAAGATGAGTAAGAAATAAAATCTCTCTCTCTCTCTCTCTCTCTCTCTCTCTCTCTCTCTCTCTGGGTTCATAGGAGTACATGAAGAGAAGTGCTTGAAGTGCTTTGCGTTCCTTGGTTGTGTTTGACTGGTTATCAGAGGTGTTGTGTCGTGTAGTTTTGGTGTACATCACGATGAAGCACCGTGCCATCCGATGCGCAGAGATTTTGACCTGTTTGTGGCACATTTGCAGCAATGTATGCTTCTTTTATGTTGAAACGTTCAAAGCTTAGGACCGCCATGAGAGTCACCATGTTGACGTTGAGAATAAGGAGTGACGGGGTAACCCTGGGACTGTTACTCCCTCTCTTTTTCTACGGACATTTAATTCTACGTTGTGGGTATGTTGAGTCAAATCCTGGTCTTGGTCCGAAAGACAGTCTAAGGCAGTCACGGCTTGGCAGTGGTGCAGCCAATTGCAGAGACAGTGCCAGTGGACAGGAACCTACATCTGGGATGCCAGCTCTTCCGCCAGATCCCTCCCTGAAGAACGTGATGTCTTCCGTGAAAGTCATGTTGACGGGAATGAACGGTTGAATTGTAAATTTGATCACATGTGTGATGATATGAAGATATGTGTGTTCCCCTTTACAGGCAGATGTTTCTAATTTGAGAGAGGAAAAGGCAGGCTTAAAGCTAGATAATAGTAGATTGAAAAGTGAAAATAACAGTCTGAATGAAAAGGTGAAATACCTGGATAGGAAAGTGGACGATTTGGAAGGTAGGTCAAAGAGGAACAATATAATTGTTCATGGCATCCCTCACAGAAAGAACAAAACATGGCATGACTGTGAAAACTTGGTACGCGAAATGATTTCTGACAGTCTAGAACTTGCAGATGATACGCAGTTTGACCGAGTACATCGAATTAACTCTAAACCAGATTCACCAGTCGTTGCGAGGTGTACTTTCTTTAAACACGAAGACAAAATTCTGCATTCCATTGAAAGTATAATTTTTGTAGGTGAAGACTTTTTTCTCAGCATGTAAGAAAGATCCGAAAAACCTTGTCCGCCACATAAAGTCTGCCAGATCCCCAAACAAAAAAGTATCGATGGTTTTACGACCATCTGGTAATTGAGAACAGAAAATACAGTCTACATGAGAGCGGAAACCTTATACGGTGTGGATAGAGGTCAGGCCGGCCCCATGACTAAAAAATTTACCACCGCCAATTTGTTGAGGGAGCAAAAAATACGTCGTCGCCGCACAATGTGTATGTTTCTTGTTCTTGAGAGGGGGTATCAAGGAGATTGTGAACTCTATTGACACGAAGCAAGCGTGCTACGAAAATCTCGCGTGCGATACCTGTGGTGGATGTGTATATACGGCAGTCTCAGATCACGTTAATGATGTTGAATTTGTTGACATGTTGCATGAACAGAAACTCACGAATAAAATAAGCGATGATATCGATAGCGATGATCTTGATGAGTCATGTTGAATGTCACTTGTCGTGGATTGTCATGTTGACGATTTGGTGTGTCACTTGTCGTGGATTGTAAATGATGACGATTTGTTGTTGGTGTCGAATATTAATGCGCCTTACATTGATATTGACAGATCACAGCATTCTCACTTGAAGGTGAAAACTTGTAATGTTGACGATATAGTTCCCAGTACAGGTGACAGTGGCGACAAATACTTAAATGTAAATGTTATGAACACAGATGATGTGTGTGGGGATTTTTATACAAGTAACAATGTCTATGGTTGTCACAGCAGAGTGAGAAAGTCACAGTGGCGATGATTGTATATGTAGAGCTATAATAAAAGGTTGTGATAATTTTATGTCTAAGAAAGAAGTGGTCAATATTTTGATGAATCAAAAAGACAGTGGTGTTGTGAGTATGACAACAAATGGAACGGCCACAGGTGGAGACAGTTACACAGACAATTTTGGTGACATTGTGACGACGTTTGAAACAGAGGTGTTGACAGTGAGACAGAGAATGAAGCACACAATGGTGGTGACAGTATGATGACAAATAAAAGAAGTTGTGGTGGTAAAGGTGGTAGTGAAAAATATGGTGGAGAATGAATTAGATAGTGACGGTGACAGTGTGAGGTCGAGTGAATCAGGTATTGACAGCGACAGTGTGACGGCGAGTGGAACAGGCGTGGAAAGAGTGAATGAGAGCGATGGGAGTATTAACTTAGAGATAATAATGACAATTCATATGGTCAAGATTCTGATAATATGAGTAAGCTTGTAAATAGTATTTCATTCCTTCACTGGAATATATGTGGATTGTTTCATGAAATAGATAATATGCATTTTATTCAATTCATTTCTTCATTTAATTTTGTTTGTTTGGTGGAAACGTGTGCCCAAAAAAAATTGAATCAAGCTTGTTTACTGATTATCAAATATTCGTCAAATCGGCTGTTAAACTTACGAGACAAGGGAGAGGTTCAGGGGAAAATAATTTGTTTAATACGAAAATAACCTCTGTGCATGAGGTTGATTGCGAGAGTCCCTATGCCATGTTATTTACTCTTGATAAGGAGTTTTTCTGGTCTTCATAAAAACTTATATTTGTGTGTGTGCGAATGTTCCGCTCGAAAATTCGCCTTATTATTTTATCAATGGTTTCGACAATGGCACTGATCTGATGGAAAATTGTATTGTTAGTAAAACTGCTGCATTTGGAGGACACTGAAATATTGCTATGTGATTGAATTTCTTAGTAAAATTATTTAACTTTCTTTTCGATAATGGCACTTATCCTGACAGCCGGAAAGAATCTATAATTTTACCCTTTTTTAAGAAGGGCGAAGTAAATCATGTGTATAATTATAGAGGCATTTCATTATGCAAAATCACAGCTCTTGTCATGAATAGCAGATTGCAGGAATGGGTAAATCAGATAAGTGGGGAACATCAGGTGGAGTTTAAAAGAGGGTTTTCCACAATCGATCATATAATTACTCTCCTTGCTGCAGTGCAGAAACAGTTTGTAAATAATCAGAAGTTATATATTGGTTTTGTTGACTTTGAAAAGGCTTATGATTCAATTTCACGAAGATTTGTTACGGCCAATTTTGTTTAAAACATGCAATAAAAGGTAAATTGTATTGTTGCATAAAACGTATGTACTGTGAGATAAAAGCAAAAATAAGTTCAGGTGCAAAATTATCCGAATATGTCATGTGTACAAGTGGGGCCAAACAAGGAGACTCTTTAGCCCAGCATTATTGTCTTTCTTCATTAATGAGTTAGCTTTGGAAATAATTGAAAATGGTAGACATGGAGTAGCTTTTGACCTTCTAGTCATAACAAATCTTAAATAATGTCAACGAACTTAAGATTTGTTTAGATTTCCGCCTGCAGTCGTTTCACTTTGCAACTACTTCTAGTCATATTTATGCTACTTTTTGCTGATGACATTATTTTACTAGCAGTGCAGGATTTCTAAAGTGTTTTAAACGGAGGATTGTAGGTAGCAGGGATGGCATGAAGATATGCATAATAGTGATAGATTTGCTCACTACAAACTCTTTAAATCGACACATAAATCAGAACCATATATAAAGATAAAAATGAATGGATACCTTAGATGTTCACTGACAACATTCAGATTTGGAGTATCAGACATTGCATGCCATCGCTTTAGGTAAAGCAATGTTGTTGAAAATGATCTAACGTGTCGACTATATAATAGAGCCAGAGAAGACGAAATACATTTTTTGTTTTGCTGTCCTGCTATGAGTGATTTAAGAAGAAAAACTTATCCAATCCAATGCTACACACAACTGTGTCTCTTCAGGCTCATTCTCTTATTATCGACAAGTAATGAGAACACACTATTGAAATTAGCTAAGTATATTTACGAAGCAAACAAGAGAATTCAGACCGTAAAATCTTGAGAGTTTGTTTGTTTGTTTTAACTTACTGTATTTCATCATTTCATTTTGATTCGTATTATTCATTACATAGATTACATTATGAAACCCCCTTCAGTATGGGGCCTTGGCCTTAATCTGAATAAAAGTTCTCATTCGCATTGGCATCTGCATCTCTCTCTCTCTCTCTCTCTCTCTCTCTCTCTCTCTCTCTCTCTCTCCAAAACACACACACACACACACACACACACACACACACACACACACACACACACACACACACACACACACACACACTTTTCTCTCTCCCTCTCTCTGATGCTGTCACTGAGAATCTGTCTGCCAGAGTAAATAGTGAGTAGTGCAGCTGTCCAAAACGAACGCAGCGTCCATCAATTGTGCGAACACGCCAATTGGTTGGAACCTGACTGGTGCACTGCGAATGGTTCAGAGCTGTGCTACGTCACTTTATCAGTTTTTCTTGTTGGTAACCGCCCCTGCCCCATCTTTTCTTTTTCGCTGCACCCGTTGTCCCCCAATGCCCTCTTTCTGTCTTCCATTGCTGACGTCCCCTGAAGTCAGACATCAAATATGGAGAGGGGTGAAGGGAGGTAACTCTCCTCTCTTATCCGCTGTTGGTTTAGGTCGGAATCCAGTGCACCTGTGAAGATAATAAAACTTTTCCACAACAAAAAATTGTTCTTTTGGCCGGCTGACCTCTAACGTAACCAAATACTACAGCTTCTTATTGTCCGCTAATCAGCGAGGCTGGCCAGCTGCTTGCACGTATTCTTTACCCACATGCAAATCATCGAGTGTGTGCTTTAAACGTGATAGTCAGACACTGTCCACTGTGAAGTGTGGTGAAAATACAGCAACCACAGGAACAGAAGATAGATACTGGATGATTTTAAGGATGCTAGACAGGTTCTCAAATCTCTCTCCTCCAACCAACCTCCTCATACCGATGCCCTTCAGAATTGTATGCTTCATTGCATGTATGCTGAGCATAGTTTTGACTGATGTCATTTCATTGTGCATCTTAGGCAGTATGAGACGGAATGCTATGGACATTTAAGGAAAGAAAGCGGTGACTGCAAACATTGTTACTTATCGAAGGTTAGGGATCTGGATCACATCTACACTTTGCATATTCAAAAGCAGCGCATGGATGTCAGAGTCAGTTTTCTGCATTAAATCACGGAGCTACTAGAACTGCAATGCAATAGTGGTGTTAAAATATGCAACCAGGCATTCTTTGTGCTGCCACTGCGAAATAGAGGTAGAGATGTACTGATTGTTGAGCAATGTAGGTGACTCGTTCATGTGTGATGAGCATTGCAAAAAAATAGTAGTTCTGATGTTGATGATAATGACCATGATGACACTGATGATAGCGTTGACGATGATGATGATGCTGACGATGATGATCATGATGACGATGACAGAAATGATTTTGACGTTGTTTACGATAATCATAGATATCTTTTATTGGAAACTCTGAGTTGGGAGATATGTTTGAAGTGGGTGAAAGGTATGGTAGAATCGATTACAAGACGTGTAGTATAATTGAATTGTCACAAACGCATACCACAATCCTAATAACGATCAGAAACTATGCAAAAATAATCTCCTCACTTTAGACATGACACAATGTAAACAACTCCAGCTAAAAACATTTTTGCTTGTTCTGTTCTCGTGTGTCAGATAAATAGAGGAGACTATGTGGCATGATTTTTTTTTTCTCGCAGAAAAGAAGGATCGCCAGCCAAACCTGGCAAGACAAAAGTCAATAAAAGCCCCGATCGAATCGAATCGACCGGTATCCCTTTAGATTGTGGGCCATGAGAAGTGACCACATTCAGCAGTGTCACTGAGCCATCAGATAAGCGGTTGCCTTCCCCTGTGAAAACAATGGAGCAGAACTGGCCATGTGACCTTGTCAGGCTGAGCGATGGTGTGCAGTTATCGTGACCCAGTGAGGTTGGTCGATGATGGGCAGTGATGGTGGGTGGCCCTGTCAGGCTGATCGATAGTTTTTAGTAATCGTGGCCCTGTCAGACCGATCGATGGCGTGCAGTGATCGTGGCCCTGTCAGGCTGATCGATAGTTTTTAGTGATCGTGGCCCTGTCAGACTGATCGATGGTTTTTAGTGATCGTGGCCCTGTCAGGCTGATCGATGGCGTGCAGTGATCGTGGCCCTGTCAGGCTGATCGATGGCGTGCAGTGATCGTGGCCCTGTCAGACTGATCGATGGCGTGCAGTGATCGTGGCCCTGTCAGACTGATCGATGGCGTGCAGTGATCGTGGCCCTGTCAGACTGATCGATGGCGTGCAGTGATCGTGGCCCTGTCAGGCTGATCGATGGCGTGCAGTGATCGTGGCCCTGTCAGACTAGACTGATCGATGGCGTGCAGTGATCGTGGCCCTGTCAGACTGATCGATGGCGTGCAGTGATCGTGGCCCTGTCAGACTAGACTGATCGATGGCGTGCAGTGATCGTGGCCCTGTCAGACTAGACTGATCGATGGCGTGCAGTGATCGTGGCCCTGTCAGACTAGACTGATCGATGGCGTGCAGTGATCGTGGCCCTGTCAGGCTGATCGATGGCGTGCAGTGATCGTGGCCCTGTCAGGCTGATCGACAGTGTCCAGAGATGGTGGTTCAGCCTCTGAAGCACCAGAGAGACGTCCCCTCCCAAACTCATTGGGCACCACAGGCCAGCGTTTTTTCACAGGACATGGCGACTTCGCCCACAATCTTTGATGCTGGGGTCGAATCTGCGTTCAGTTTCAGATGAGATAGGGCTTTGAAATTCACACTGAAATTGGGATATAGCGTATTGGTGAGGGTGGGAAGCTTTACGCTGAGACCCATCTGAAAAAAAAGTGCAAATAGGTCCCAAAGCTGCATACTTGAATCCAGATTCAGAACAAAAAAAAAAACGGAGAAACGGGTGCATTCAAAACAGAACGATACACCATTGACTTCCTTTGTGGCCAGTTCAAAAATATTACTTGAAATTCAGGTTACTGTTTACGAAACAGTGATGAGAATAGAGGCAAATTTCGAGGTTTGTATCAACACACTGCAGCTTCAAATTAGATGTAAAATTCAGGGAATGAAAAAAAGAAGAAATCTGTAGGTATTTATGATGTGTTGAGTCAAGATAAAGACTGAAAACAGACTGCTGCGTTATCGAAAATGACTCAAAATACAAAAATCTTATATAAATGTTAGCAAATCGCCAAGAGAAACGTGGACAAACGAGTCACAAGACAAAACACGACGTGTTTCGACTTCTTAGGTCTTCTTCAGGAAAGACAAACAAATAGGACAATGAAAATGAACATTTTCATTTTCATTGTCCCATTTGTTTGCGTCTTGCCTGAAGAAGACCTAAGAGGTCGAAACGCGTCGTGTTTTGTCTTTTGACTAGTTTGTCCACGTTTCTCTTGGCGGTTCACTATATTTATTTCAGATTTGTTTAGATTTCCGCCTGCAGTCGTCTCACTTTGCAACTTGTCATGATCAGCGACCGCCGATCAGGGTGCACTGTCAGGGGGCTGGTACTCTGCCGCTGACCATATGGGCACATGAATAAGCGCTTGTTGGGGAGCTGGGCCGCCTACCCCTTGTAGAACAAGCGGGGCTTGTCTGGACATAGGTCGGGGGCCAGCCTTTGAGTTGGGGATCACAGAGGAACTCGACCCTCCGATGGGCTGGCGTGCTTGTGTTGGCCGGTTGGAGAGATCGTGTCAGCCCGACTGTCAAAGGGGCAGGCAACCCTAAAGCCCTTTGACCCTTCCTGGTCCGTGGGTTAGAGTTATCTCCCCTGTCCTGTATTTCCGCCTTTCTCGCCCCATGGGTCTTGGTGCCGTGGTCAACACGCAGTGGGGATCCCGGGTTGGGGGGGGGGGGGGGGGGGGGGGGGGGGGGGGGTTGGAGTAGGGGTCTGGAACAGTCATTGACTGTCCCTAATTAAGACTAGGGTAGGACTTCTCCCGTTTATCCTCCCCAGTTAACTCCATGTGGTCGGATGCCAGTGCCTTCCTTAAAATCTGACGGGGTGATTAGCCTGGTGGCTTCACTTAGAGCTACATACGAAATGTGTGCCTGTGTATGAGTAGGGGGGTGGGGGGCTGGCTGGATGTTGGTTGGTTGAGACAGGGTATTGGACAGAGATGTGCTAGCCAATAGAGCTACTATGCATGAAGCTGAGGGGGTGTGTCCCCCGAGCGTGTGTGATATAGGACATGTTATAAGTTAGCGAGAGGAGAGACAACTGGGCTCTCGTTCCTCCACAATAGGCTCGTAAAGCTGAGTAAAGTGAATGAAGTCCAGGAGCTCGTTGTATGATCAAGAAGTGAAGCCAGTATCATCATCAATGTACCGCTTGTACGCCTCAGATACAGGTTTGCCGTGCTCAGCACTTTCACCCAGCTATTAAATTCACAGTTATTATCTCCAGCAAATCTGTTACTTTCCTGGATGTTGAGATATCTTACAAGAAGGAGAACACCCGACTTCAGTTCATTACCTACTCTTGGAGGTTGCAGATTAATCGAAACTATTACAAGCCTATTTTGGAGGAAGGAGAAGCTACGTTGAGTATTGGTGCGCACAGCGTTGCAGGCAAATTTGAGAGCTGTATGGCCACTAGTCTTACGCCATAAGTGAGGGTCTGCATAATTGATTATTATTACGAGCGTTGCTTGGGAGAGACGTAACTTCTCCTTCCTCCAAAATAGTTTCGATTAATCTGCAACCTCCAAGAGTAGGTCTAGTTATAATCACTCGCTTATTGCTCCCAGAAGGGAAGCTATGTTGAGACTTTAGAGAAAGCAAAGATAGTGGCCAGCTTAGCAACATAATAGATCAGCCATATGATGCCAGTAATTAAATTTATTCATAATTTGTACAATGGCTTGTACATGTCATTTATAATTCACATATCCATCGAGCACACTTTCTGACTGAAACTTGAACTGCTTTGCCTCTTACAAAATTTGGTGAATGTTCTTTCATTAGTCTAGCTAGCAGATTTCATGATTGTTTTCAATGAAATCCAGGCTTTGGAAGCAGCACTACAATATGCAGCCCTGGTTGAGTGTGCTGTATTTTGTGGTATCAGTGCCGGAATGCGCAAGCACCCCCTTCACCCACCACGCGGAGGTCTGCTTACCCACAGGCGCATGAGGTTTTGTATGAGGAACAACTGTTAGTTATTGCCTCAGAGTTCTTTAGTTGTTTCTATATAATGGTTCAAGTGTTTCACAAGGCAAGGATTCTCATTCTTTGTGAATGTTCTTATCTCAGCTGGTTCTGTAAGTACACCTGGCTTTGTTGCTTTTAACAAAATTGGAAAATTCAACACGCACTTCACATTACTTCTCTGTTAAAGAGTGCAAGACATGGCTTCTCTGTGCCTGTAGCTCAGCTAATAACATAAAAGTTTTCAGTCAGTTCTTTCAAAGTTAATTCATCTAATGGGAATAAGCATTCAAGGTGGATAAGCTCTGTGTTTACATCCCAAGTGTCATCAAATTGGGTAACGAAAGTCTGCTTTCAAACATCCTTTTTACGAGTTCTTCTTTCTTTCTTCTTTCCTTTGGTGCCCACGATCTTGAGGATGATCATTCTGGCAAATACCCCTTAATATCCATTTAATAATGGCAGATATGCTGACAGAGCACAACGCGCAGAGTTTACAGCTCTGTAGCTTGCCCCAGTACTAAAAAAGACTGGCTAGGAAGTTTGCTGCCTGCATAATGTCTGGCGCATCAGGAGGGATTCTGTTTTTCGTGGTGTATTCTTTCCACCTGGCAATGTAGGTGTTGTACACTGTGCGTGTCTGTGGCTCCAAAGAACTGCGATCAGTATTTCAGCTTGACTGGAGCATCCCTCTATTTGGTACGGCTCCCAGATACTCTGCATCCATCAACTAGAAACGGGGAAAGAGAGGGTGGATCTTCTGTTACCGCACAAAAAGTCACCACTGCACAAAATGTCACAACTGTGACATTTTGTGCCAGTTGTGACATTTTGTACAGTGAAGAACTGCACAAAATGTCACAACTCGCAGTTGTGACAATGTGTGCACCTATGCCCCATTTTCGAATTCACTCTTGCACAAAATGTCACATCTGTCATGTTAGCGAGCAGGCTGTTAAGTTCGTTCGTGTCTGTTTTTTCGCTTCTTCTGTGTGTGTGTGTGTGTGTGTGTGTGTGTGTGTGTGTGTGTGTGTGTGTGTGTGTGTGTGTGTGTGTGTGTCCCATGCTGGCCAAAATGGACATTTTTGGCATGTCTCTTCAACCACTTCAGACAGCCTTCTCAAATTTGTTTTATTAGGTAAAGTATGCTGATACTGTTCGCAAAAATCAAGGTCAAAGGTCAAGTTAAGGTCACGTTGGTCGTTGAACACCCATTTCCTTTTTCCTGCAATATTTTCCACATCCTTCAAGCTAGATTTTCAAAACGTGCTACACAGGTACATAGCCTCGGGGACAACAACTGACAACACCCCGTGTGCGCTGCGCACCCACTGGGTGCGGCGAACACACACCCAAATTGCCCTAAAAACTTGTATAAGAAAAAATAACAATTAGAAATGCATGTGCAACTACATACATACCATGCATAGTACGGATGTATATGAGAACAATTGCTCTAGACTAGCAAAGTGTAAAAGAGATGAGCATGCGAATCAAGACAAATTGTGTTGTTTCTTTTAGCCTCATCAACCAACATGGGCCATCTCGTCTGGGCTGTCACCCTGTAAACATGTGCAGGGAATACAGACTAAAAGTATATATCATATATAAAATTGAAAACTATAGATTGCAAGCCAAATTGAAAAACGCAGAAACATACGTGGACATCATAATTATAGTATATCCACTCATCATCCATCCACCCACCCACACACCCTCACCCACACATTTAAGAAAGAGAGTTGTGACAATTTGTGCGTACAGATGCATAATACATATGCACAAAGGCATACAGATGCACAAAGTGTCACAATTGTGACCTTTTATGCAAATTTGTGCAAATTGTGAC
Source organism: Conus betulinus (assembly GCA_016801955.1). Classification (NCBI taxonomy): domain Eukaryota; kingdom Metazoa; phylum Mollusca; class Gastropoda; order Neogastropoda; family Conidae; genus Conus; species Conus betulinus. The sequence continues at coordinate 404,320 of JADBJO010000868.1, forward strand.
AATTGTGTAGACAATAACTGCACAAATATCATTGTGACACTTTGTGCAATGGTGACATTTTGTGCGGCAACAGTCTCCCTGGTTGAGGGAAAGTATGCTGTTCTGTGTTTGGTAAAAGTACCAGGTCCCGTTTCAGCAGTTGTGTCAGCAAAAGCCACCAGACCTGTGTTGGCCTGCAGGTAACCACAAACTCTCCCCCCCCCTCCCCCTTCTCCCAACCCCTGTCGCTCTCTCTCTCCTCACTTTCGCTAACACTGCCGTGACTGTTCTGAAAGAAGGGGCAGGGCATAATGAAAGTCAAGTTTACTCCAGGGAAGTGAAAAGGCGTCTACTGCACAGGCGCTTGGATCAGGCCTGTAAGAAACATAGCACTGCATTTGATTACTTAACCTGGAGGCAAAGAGGTCAATTTTAGGATCCATCTGCAATTGTGTTAAAAGCTTTGCAAAGCTCATCTGTGGTCTGCATCCAGGTTCATTTTCCATTATTCCTTGTCTGCTGCTATTTTTTTCTTACCCAGAATGTGAGCAGTACTCAGCTACTCACCAGTTAACGCACCAGTTCTCTATATCATCTGTGTTTACCGAATTACATTAATCAGAATGACTTGTGCCCATATAATTAATACAAGCAACAGCTGGTGTGTTGTCAGTCATGATACGAACATGACGCCCACAAACCTGTTTTTCAAAAAAATTTTCAAAGCAAAAATTGCTGCTTTAAATTCCAGATAGTTGATGTGAAATTCTTTTCTTCAGGCAACCATTCTTCCCCTGATGTTGACTGTTCACATGCAACACCCAACCTGTCTTTGATGCATCTGAAGTTATGGTGACGACAGTCTGCACTGTATGCAGTAGTAATATTGTTGATCCACCAGTGCAATTCTGTTTTAGCATGAGATGAAAATGTCATGTGCTTGTCGAAATTCCCTGCGTTCTGCACTAGTGTCCAACTGTCTGTACTACAAAGGTCCGTACATTACTGCTGGAAAGGAAGCAGCAATCTTCCCGATAACTCTTGCCAGATCCTTAATATTCACTGTCTCTTTTTCGACAACTGCCAGACAACAGGCGATCACGTCTGCTGCTACCCTCTCAGGGGTTAAAGTTGCGGTCGTTGAGTCAGAGTCAGTGATAACTCCTAGTAACTCAATGCGGCGAGTAGGCTCTGTACAGATTAGTCTGGGAGGATGGTAAAACCGGAAGACCGTAAAAGCTGCACAGTGTCGAACACATTAGAGGCGCATGACATTCCCGTCTCTGCAAGCAAAAATGAGTCATCCAGAAACGTGGCAGAAAAAAATGGCCTTTTTCTCTCAAGGTGGTACACACAGGTTTCAAAAGTTTTGTGAATTTACATGGTGCAAATGTCACACTCCGTTAGGCATGCAGTTAAACTGCCGAAGGTGTCCATTCCATTCAAATCTGAGAATTCTGAGTTGCTTTATGATTGATACTGAGTAGTAGACATCCTTCAAGTCAACAGACGCCATACAGCAGTTTGGAGTCACTAGTCTTAATGCAGCCTGTAAAGTTTCCATTTTAAAATGGTAATAAGTAACATCTTCATTTACTTGCTTTAAGTTCAGTATCACTCTGTGTGTGCCATTTTTGTTTGGTCGTATGAACACAGGTGACACAAACTGAAGTGCTTCAGTTGAACAATTTGAAATAGCGCCTCTCAAGCTAAGTTTGTATATTTCCGAGTTTCCGATGCATTCAGATTGGGCTGGGCAGCCCAAGTCTGTTCGATTTGGCTTACACCGCGATAAAATTCAAGACTTAAACCTTGTACTGTTTCTAGAATTTTAGATTCTTTTTGTAAAATTTTCTCATTTTTCTATATACTGTGAGAGTCTGCCACCTTGAAAGAGTAGAGTCTCTTGTCTTAATTTATCCAATAGATGAGGAGGGAAAGTGTGCCTCATCTGGCCATCATTGAGCGACACAGACTTTTGGCTTTCCTTTGATACTACTTTCTTGCATTTCTGTTCACACTGAACTTCTGATGTCCGTAGAACGATTGTCTTTCCTTGTTGTTGCATTTCTGCCATGATTTCGCGATGTCGGTTGTCATATATGGATTGATACCGGCTGGGTCCTGCTCCCCCCCCCCCCACCCCACCCCCCTCCCCGACGATTTGTCCAGCTTTTTAATCTCCTTAATGAATGCAGTCAGACTGTCTACAAAGAGCTGGCTGGTAATGGGAACACTTTCGTTACGTAACCCCGTGAAATGTTTGGGGACATAAAAGCGCAGTGCATATCTACAACTCACTGACAGTTCATGACATGCATGATGGCCCAGTAAGGCCACAGCATCAGCGTTCTGGTCAGTCACAGCTGCTTTGATGCTCTGTTTGGTTAGTTTTCTTTGTGTGTGGGCCTTCAGTGTCATCTGAGTGCTCTGTGCTAGTGCCGCCGTGGCTTTGACTAGGTCTCTGCGCTGAGGCAATCTTTTCATCAGCCTGTCTAACAGTAGCTGGTAAATCTTTCCAAATTTCGGCGGTGAATTTTTGCACCTGTGGCTTGGGCAGTTGTCTGGGCGTAGGTATTTATCCAACCTTTCTTTTGGTTGTTGTCAGAGGGCCCTTGGGCAAACCTTTTGTTTATGATCTCAGCCATCGAGTCCGCCACTTCGTCTGCCATTTTTCCTTGTTGTCTAAATCTGATTCTCTCTCCTTTAACAAGTCATCATCCAGACACTCAAGTGATAGGGTGTCCTCAACATCATCATGTAACTCACCATCAAAAGATAAACTGGAGTACTCACTGCTGAGATGCTTACCGTCTGCTCTGAGCTTATTCAGTTTCCTGTAGGCTTGAGCACCTCTACTTTCTTAGTCTCACCAGAAAAATAAAGTGATGGATGTTCACTCCGCGAGGCCCTGCTATATTTTCCTACTACTAACGGCGGTTGAAGCCAGCCCTTCTGCGCCGCGCGGCGGGGTGGGGGTGGAAGGTGGAACGTGCTCAACTTCCTGCTGGCCAGTACAACCGCGGCTCGCAAAGCAGACGCATATAGTAACAGAGAGAGAAAAGAGACATTATTTGCGTTTTTGACTACTTTAATTAGCGTGCAACAGAAAAACACGAAATGCTACATAAAAAAATTGACAATAATAATGTTGTATAATTAAATTTTGACAATACCATCTTTGGGGGACCACTACAGCAACATCAAAATCACGGATTATTCGCGGTCATTTTATCAATTACCTCCATTTAAATAACTTTCAGTAGTTTCAAACACTTTAAAATGGAGCCATTATTAAAACTGATCACACAAGTCATTCAAAGTCAAAATCACTATATCATCTAAAAAAAAAACGAGAAATTAATACCAGTTGCAATTGCAACAGTTAAACTACACGGAACAGGGGTAGGCACACAAAGTAAGCAATGACCAATCTTTAATACAAAATGACCTCGCACTGCACTCACATCACTCAACTTGTTTGCATGTATCCCAGGGTCTTTGACAAGTTCATGACCATAGCATTGCATGTTTAAAAGAATACCAAACATAAAAGACAAAAAAGACAAACAATGCAACACACAGTTACAATAACCGTATAGTAAATATGCAACATACGCAAGACAATTAGCTTTAAGATCTTAAATGTGATCGCACAGAACAGGAGTTGAAACACGTCATTTTAAAAACATTGATTTAAAAGAAATTACCAGGCATTCAATTGCATTATACTATTATTTCATCCATTTTTTACGGAAATGATTGCAGTTTGGAGCTGCACACACCATGCACTGTCTTTACTATTCGCCATCATTCTTAAACAGGGAAAACTGTACAAATTGAAGGGAGAGGTGGTGCAAAGACAACTGCGCTGCGCCGCAGCGCTACCTTACGCAGCAGCAGCAGAGTGAACGTTCTCCCCTTCTTTTTTTTTTTTTTTTTTTTTGTGGCATCAGTTATCGGATCAATGGAGCACCTAAGGCGGTGATTTTTTTTTTTCTTGTCTGATTTTTTTTGTTTTTTTTTTTCTACTTTTTTTCTGGTCTGACCCTGACCGGAATACCTACTTCTGCCTGTAATTTTCCCATTCATCAGACAAAGAATCTCGGCGCCCTCGCTTCATGCCATGTGCTGCCAAGGGAGTGTCAGGTTTTTTTTTTTTTTTTTTTTTTTTTTTTTTAGCGGTCAGCAATCTGTGCATCGCTTCCTCTAATTTGGAAAATCATGCATCAAATTGACTGATGCGTGCATCAGATTGTTGTGGACGCAGTTTGAATGTTTGCTACCTATTCTGACTGGCCATAGTAAACAAGGGGCTGTGACAAGGTCACCGCACACAGGTGGAACGGTACAAAAATCGCACACAAATGAGATGGGTACTTCGCCCATAGGCCGGTTAATTAACACCACACACAGGCAGATTAACTGCCGCACATAGGCGGGAGATAAAAAACTGCAAGTTAAAGATGTATTTTTATACACTGTAGCACAGGCACATTTACTTGAATTTCTTAACACAATCAATAATTTTACATGAAATAGAGAGGCTCTTTTTCAGAGAACAGATTTTTCACTCACTGCAATCCCTTCATATGTCATGTATCATTCACAGGGCAGTATTGCTCAGAAATATATGCACTCATAGATAAAGTGTCACTCACCTAAGGCTTCTTGTATTGACCTATCTTGTATGGCTATAGATTACTCACTCACTCTACCGTTCACAAAAGCACGTGGGAAACGGCTCACACGCCTTTGCTCTGCAAATGCCAGCGTCCAATTGCCTACAAAGTTGTGCGCGCCAGTACTCAAGTAGCTTCTTTTCCCGAGTGTTAGCGAATGATAATCATAAAAGAATTGTGAGCAAGAAGTGTACAGAAATATAAGTTGTTTGCAATTAGTGGCAGTGGTCTTCAGATCTTTAACGATTAATGAAACGTGTTAGCAGCAAAAATGTCAGTGTGTGTGTGCACGCGCGTGTGTGTGTGTTTGAGTGTCTCTGTGTGTGCGTATGTGTGTGCGCGCGTATATGTGTGTCGTTGGCTGTGCACACACACACACACACACGCACGCACGCACGCACGCACGCACGCACACACACACACACACATCTATGAACTCTTCACTTTACACACCTGCATCGCCCCACTGATGCACACCACCAGCACACAGACGTCAACAGGAGACATTGGGGTCCCCGAGAGACCCATAGTCTTACCTCAGTCGACATGTGTTTGACCGTTTGCGTTTGTTATTGGAAATTCCCAGTATGAGTCTGCCCAAATATCTAGGAGTCTTCGCAGTGTGTGGCCTTGATGTTATTCAATATTTGTTTGGTTGGTGATGTTTCTTGCTCTTCCTTTAAGTCTGGATTTGCAGCCAGTTCCTCTCTTGATGATCAGCTCTGAAAGATGGCTTTTGGTATAATGCTCTTGTTTCATGAGGTGATTCTTTATCAGATCGACCAAGCTGTAATCCAGTTCTTGTTGACTTGCCATCCAGTGTGTCTGCTGTCCCGTTTCGTGCATGTCCGGGGCAGTACATCTATATGGGTCTTTCCAGTGGAAGGTTTTACATTACTTCATGCCAAGCCGGGCTTTCCATTCCTCTGTGCACTTTCTGAAACAAGTTCATGGAGTCAGTCAGTATCATGGCTTGTTGTTTTTAAAGTGGATGAGAACACCTGAGTGCTTTTGTCACTGCTTCTACATCTATTGTTAGACTTGAAGTGGTTAAACTGTATGCACTAGTGGCTTCCTGGATAGTTAGGCCATTTTGTTCCACTATCCCCAGCCTTACTCAACCTTGGATTCTCACTCACACACACACACACACACACACACACACACACACACACACACACACACACACACACACACATACACACACACGTCACTCTCCTTTGTTCTCGGACGTGAATCTTTACCAGGATCATGACAATATCAGCTGCCTTAACGGCTCACCGTTCTGGAATCAGGTGACGGGAAGTCTGACGACCGCCATTAGCTGCTTTGAAGACCCCCCCCAATGCTGTGATCTGCAGGCGACTCTGTCATCATTCCTTTTTCTTCGACATCCCCACTGATGTCGGAATTACTGTCGGTAATGGCGTTTCCTCACTTAAGAGGCTCCATTGAGGACAGACAAAGGGTGTTTTCGTCGTCGCTGACATTTTTCTTGCTTGGTCATTATGCAGGAGAACTCGCTACATTGAGCTAATAAAAATTCCGCTTGAAAATCAAGTGACGTTTTAAACTCCAGTTTTTTTATCTTTCCAGTATCCCTACCTATCCATCTCATTCCCATGAGATATGGTCTTAGAGGTTATGTCATCTTTGTTTTGTGACGGTATCTTTGTTAATAGATATGTATCATGTTCCTTCTTTGAACAGATAATTTTGATTTGTTCGTTTTGTTTTTTTCTTCTGAAGCGTTCTCTATGTACTAAGAGATGATGTTACACCTATCATACTGTAAATACTCTTAGACTGACGTCGATGTTTGTATATATCTTTTGCGCTGTTGTGTTTATGAAAAGTTCTTTGCTCATTGTTTTCATCTGAGGATGTACAATGAAGTGTAATGGTTGATGACGTCAGCATGACCAAGTTTATATCCTCCTAAGAAAATCCGCATTTTAGCCATGATGTTACAAATTGCTTGTGTGTTTTGTAGACAACTTTTATTTCCAGACATATGAAAATGGATGTAGAAGACACAAGACGATGGATGAAGCAGGGACTAGATGATGGCTGTAAACGACACCAGATAATGGATATAGCAGACACTAGATGTTGGATGTAGCATGCATTAGGTGATGAATGTAGCCGACTCTATAGAATGTAGTATGCACTAGAGGATTTATGAAGCAGGCATCAGAGGACGGATGTAGCAAATACTGGAGGATGGTTTTAGTACAAACTAGTACACTTCAAATAATGCAACAGTGTGCGGTGAATCCACTATGCACGCTGTTTACTGTCATTCAAAGCCACGAAATCAGATTCTGGCTGCCAACTAACTTCTTTGCCAAACAAGAGACTCCAAAGTTGTGTTCTGCTGAAGACACGTCAAAGAAATGTTGTGTTTCAAGGGATGGATTTCTTTCTCGTATTCTGCTGTTGCTGGTCGTGCGTATCCGCCCCTCCAACAGGAATACTTTGCAGTACCCGTGACAGTGGAGGTCTGCAGAAGGTCCCTGTATGACCACACGACGCATTTAATCAGTTGATGACGGTGCGGAAAGAGAGAGAGAGAGAGAGAGAGAGAGAGAGAGAGAGAGAGAGAGAGAGAGAGACACTGACACCGACATCTTTTATTGACATTGGCTAATAGCCTTTTGTCAAGGGGATACACTGTCTTTTTGTTTTTGCATAGAATAAAAGAAAACGAAAGAAAAACTGTAAATTAGGTGCCTACAAAGCTAAGCAAAATCAAAAAAAATTATTTCCATTTCCATCACTTATTTGTGTTTCTTGTCTATGTTCTATAACAAAATCATTCTCACACAACAACCATTCCCTTCACATGCGCGCACAGATCCACCCTAACTTCCATCGACTTGCACGCACGTATTTATATCCTTATCCTCCCTTCTCCCCATTCACACATATCCTCTTTACAGATAATTTATCTGACTTGATATTATGAAAAAAACCATTCACTTCAACCATCAAGCTTCGAGGTCAAATAAGTATTCCACACAATAAATATGAAACGTAACTGATATCCCTTCAGTGCTTTGAACTTTTATTCATTCATAATTTTCTTCCACGTGTCTACTGCTGTTAGATATTTTGCCAGCATCTTTAACAATGTTTCATCACTTGTTTGCAAAATACTGTGAAGGTTTCGACTCTTGACTGAGTTATTTATAAATAGTCTTGATTTTTTTTCTTATGTTCCCATAAGCAGGACAAGTGAACAAAAAATGTAACTCATCTTCTCTAATTGCAATATCATTACACAATGGACATGAATCATCACACAGCATCATTATTTAGATACAATCTCTTATTAGCCTTTAATCCCAGTGTTCTATTTCTAAATCTTGCAAGGATTCCTCTTTCCCACCGATTAGATACTAGATGTAAATACTTTTCTGCCTCCAAGTTAAGTTACTTTTGAAGGATAGGAACCAGGAATCATGTTCTTCTAGTTGGTTGTGCCAGTTTTTGTTATACGAAGAAATTAATCTATCTTTGAATTCAAAGGCAAATGAAACAAACTGCAGCGTTACCGGAACACGACAAAAAAGCAGAAAAGCATACAAAACAAAGTGTGAAGTAACGCACTTTAATGCACGACACAAAAACAAGACGAGAAATTTCCGGCAATAAGCCTTCCTCAGCGAGAGGGAGAAAACAATGAAAACTGTACAGACATTAACATGCGCAATACTCCCCTTGTGAAGCCAAAGTGGTGAATGAAGTTGAAAGAGGGGCAGTGGGAGAGAGGGGAATAGTGATCGAGGAAGATGGCACAAGGAAAGAGGGTAGAGTGAAGCGAGGAGGAGAAAAAGAGAGAGAGAGAGAGAGAGAGAGAGAGAGAGAGAGAGAGAGAGAGAGAGAGAGAGAGAGAGAGAGAATGAAAGTAGAGAAGAGTGGAGAGTGAAAGACAGAAGAGAGGGAGGAAAGGAGAGTGAGAGGGGGGGGAGGGGGGTGTGATTGTGTGTAGTGGGTGTGTTGCATATGAAAGAAATGAACAAGAGAGAACACAATAAATGAAATACAATATGCACCAAAAAGCATTGTAAATGACAAGGGGACTGGGGGAGGGGAGGGGGGGGGGGGGGGGAGGGGGGGGGGGGGGGGCCTAAAGGGGGGGGGGGGGTCTGACCCTAGGGGAGAAGGGGGGTCAGCCGCCTAAAGCACCCGACCCAAGTCTGACCCTAGGGTAGGTTGCCCTACCCAAGCACCAAGGGGTGAGAGGGAAAACGGGAGAACCCCGAGAAAAAAAAAACCCTAGCCAGACGCAGCTAGGAGCTGCAGGGCTCGCCCCCCCCACATGAAAAAAGCTCTTGCGCGCGCGGGCACAACACACACACACACACACACACACACACACACACACACACACACACACACACAGTGCGCACGTGCGCGCGCATGAACAGACATGCTCACCAACACACACCAATACACACACACACACACACACACACAACACACACATATATATAAAAAAAAAAAAAAAACTTGGGGGGGGGGGGGGGGGGTACAATGGAGAGTAAATGAGTAATGTACTGTACAAACAAGGCATACATAAAACATTTGGGTAAAGAATAGGGAGGTAGTTGGTGCTATGGTGGCGCAACAGAAAAAAAAAAGGCAAAAATAAGAGCATAAACGCAAAAGCTAGATATATGAGGTCATGACGAGAGGCGCTAACAACACTCCCAATGACAAAAACAACAACAACAAACAACAAAACCGGAGGGGGGGGGGGGGGAGGGAGGGGATGGGCGGGGGAAGGGGGGGGGGGGAAAGAAAGAAAGAGACGTAAAGAGAGGAGCGGTATGAAGGCCATAAAGGAGAGATGCCTGAGATAAGTGCTACGGGGGAAAAGGAGGGAGAGAAGCCTCAGGAGGTCCCGTAGAAGGGTCCTACTAAGGGGGCGACCAGAAACAAAAGGGGAGAGACAGACAGGAAGTAAGGAGGAAAGTAAAGTGAAGGAACACACAAGAAGAAGGAGACCTACGGGGAGACGACTGAAAGGGAAAAAGGACAGAGGAGGGAATGGAGCGAGAGGGAGAGGGGGTTAGGGGGTAGAGAGGGGGAGAAAGGGGGCAGAGGGAAAAAAAAAAAAAAAAGGGAAGAGAGAAAAGAGAAGAGGAGGGGAGGGGGCGGGGAAAGAAAGGGGGAGGGGGGGGGGCTAAGGGGGTGGGTAGGATGGAGAGGGATTGAAAAAAAAATAATGATAATGAAATGAAAAAAAAAAAAAAAGACAGGAGACTGGGGAGCTAACCCTACTCAGAACTCCTGGCAAAAAGATAGGCGCTCAAACGATCATCCCAGTAGGCGCTAGGCTCTATGGTCAGGCAGAGGACACTGATGCAGACAAACCATGCACAGTAAGTATTAAAAGTGAAAGGGAATAATGGGTCATTGTCCACCTGAATTGGCACGGGAAAAAAAAAAAAAAAAAAAAAAAAATTACAAAGAATTGCTACGCTTTTTCATTGATACCAGCTGGATTTCTGGTGCCAAGTTTTTGAATCAGGTGAGACTCCATGTCCTTCCTGTCTCTAGAGTCACTAGTTTTCATGAGCTACAAGCCCTTCACTCTTGCATTGTGTGCGGAATGGCTGGGGAGTTGAAGTGCTTGGCTACTGGTTTGTCCCTGTTGTATTTAATGTCAGCGAGGTGTTCCTTGAATCTGACAGTCAAGGAGCGTCCGGTCTCACCAATGTAAAGTTTAGAGCAAACGGTGCAGTGGATGATGTAGATCAAGTTAGTTGTTTGGCAGTTGAAGAATTTGGAGACAGTCAGTCATGCGTGAACTGGGTCCTTTCACTTCAATGGCAGTACAATGAAGGGGCAGGTCTTGCAGTTGGGTTGACTGCACGGGCTTGTGCCTACAGAAGATTTACGTCTGTGAGGCTGGAGACTGGAACGCACAAGCATATCACGATATTCTTGTCCCGTTTGTAGGCAACTACTAGAGGGAGCTGGGAAAAAAAAATTTAGCCGACAGAGCACAAGACTGAAGGATGTTCCAGTTGGTTTGGAGAATTTTGTGCACCTAGTGGACAGAAGGGTGGTAGAGCAGGCTGACAACAGGTCTGTCTCTGGTTGATTCCTGGGGTTTCGGTTCCAGAGCTTGTGGGCGGGTGATGAGCTGGACTTTCTGGAGAGCACGATCAATGATGTCTTCGAGATAGTGGCGTTCGAGGAAGAACTGTTTCATTTCTAGGGCTTTTACATCAAAGACAGAGTTCTCAGAGCAGAGTCTGCAGAGACTCAGGAACTGAGAGTAGGGTATGCTGGTTTTGGTACTACTGGGATTATGTGACGATCTGTAGTCGAGATAAGAGTGTGTGAGTCCGTAGGTTTATAGTGGATGGACGTGGAGAGTCCACTATCGGTGATGGAGAGACTCATGTCGAGGAAAGTGATGCACTTTTCAGATATTTCGTGGGTGAACTTGATAGTAGGATGAAAGTTCTGGACTGCTGTGATGAAGACAAGGAGATCACTGATGGGCATGGAGGTTGCACCAAGTCCGTCATCGATGTAGCGTTTATAAAATTCAGGGATAGGACCATGGTATTTTTGCAGGAAATTGTATTCAAAGTATCCCATGAAAAGGCATGCGTAGCTGGGGCCCATTTTGGTGCCCATGGCGACACCACTGATTTGTTTGAAGGTGTCGCCAAGGAAGGTAAAGGTGTTGTTGGTTAGGACAAGTTCTGCAAGGCGAATCAGAGTGGTGGTTGCAGGGGAAAGGTCTTTTCTTTGGTTGAGAAAAAAATGACAGGGCTTGCAGTCCATCTGTATGGAGAATACTGGTATACAGAGATGTCACGTCGAGAGTGAATAGATATTTAGGCTGGAACTTCGGATTAAGGTGGAGGTCATTGATGGGCCTTGCTTGACTCCACGTGGACAATTGAAAAAAATCAGAATAAACACATTTCTCACGCACACATGTCAATACAGAGTCGTACATTCTAAGTAATGCCATATACAACTTTCCGTTGACTCCGTTTTTTTAAAGAACATTTCATAAAATATTTCTGTTTACAGAGTCAAAAGCTTTTCTGAAATCAACAAAAGCGACATACATTTTTTTTCATAGGCACGTATTTTTGTACGAGAGCGAACAACGTAAATATATGATCAGTTGTACTGAACCCAGATCTAAACCTTGCCTGCTCCTCCACGATATTCTTTTCCCAGTCTGCCCAACGTTTTAATCTCACATTTAAAATGTGTGTGTAAACTTTGCTGACAACACTTGTCAGTGCTACACCTTGGTAGTTATCAAGAGTGTTTACATCTCCCTTTTTATGGATAGGAACGATGATTGATTTAGCCCATTCAATCGGAAATGACCCGCTCCGAAACAAGTTATTGAATATCGACACCAGAACATCAATTACTAAATGATTAGAACTTTTCAGCATTTCCCCTACAATCTTATCTAGCCCTGCACTCTTCCCACCCTTCAAACGTTTTATGCCGTGGATCACTTCTTGTCTAGTAATCGTTTCGTTGAATAAAGGTTCGTCTGTTTCCGTCATATCTGTTTCTACTTCTTGTGTTTCTACTCTGTTGCCTTCCACTGTGTTGCCATTTTTTTTAATGGTTAAAGACATTAAAGAAATGATCATACCATTGCTGAGGTGTAATATCATTGTTTATTGTTGTCTTTCTGTTCACTTGTCTTACTGCTGACAGAAACGCTTTGGGTCATTGGCTGACTCTTTTAATAATCTTTGTAATCTAATCTCATCAAATTCTTTCTTGTTCTTTTTCCTCAAATTAATGTTCTGTATTCTTTCTTTGACGTATTCACTTTTACGCTCTGTCTTGTATGACTCGGTTTTAGCTCTTCTGTATCTCTGAAGCAGATGTTTGACCAGACATTGTTTTTGTCGACATTCCACGTCAAACCAGTCATCACACTTCTCATCATGCACGCTGCGGCACCACACAAAGCATTCCAAAAAGTTCAATACATAAATCAATGTTATGACAATTTTGAGTAATTCTTTCCATAATGTTCTTAAAATCATTTGATTCTAATTCATTTTTAAACAAGTGTTCATTTTCATCAATCCATACAATCTTTTCTTCATTACTCTGTGGTGCTGACTGTCTTTTTGGGTTTCGTTAAACCCATTCTTCCATTTCATTTCTACAGGCAAGTGCCAAGAAAACAGTCTGTCCCCAACTTTCACATTGCAGGATTTCCTTCAACTCAGAAGAGACCCAAAAATAATCAATTACACTACACCCATTTGGGGAAATAAAAGTGAATTCCCCTTGTTTGTCATCAACACAACAACCATTCAATATAAACAGTCCAAACAAATAACACAAACCTAACAATGACCTCTCCAAACTGTTAATCGATTGGTCTTTTGAACAACGACTTTTATGAAATTCAAAATCATCGTCATCATCATTATCATTATCATCCTCATCATCATTTTCATCGCTCCACACACGGGTTAAGTGCCTGACAAATTAGCATGTTTTCCTGCCTTGGTTGTTTGCATCCTGTTGTTGCATTGAGGTCTCCACAGATCATGAGGCAGACATCGTCATCGCGTATTACCTCTGACAGAGCTTGTTCAAGAACGACAACTCCGTCTTTTATCTGCATTTGGTTATATGCTGGGCCTCCTTCTGGCACCATATAGTAACCCACACAAACAACATGTTTTTCCAATGTTGAACAATCTACTATCCATTTTTAATATAATGACATTACTGCAGTCGACATTAATTTGTTTTACAAATGGTTCCAAAGTTTCTTAATCATCACTAACACTCCTCCAGATTTTCTCCCATGTACTGTAAATGTTTTAGCTGGAGCAACAACTGTTTTATAAAACTGTTTTATAATCAAAACTTGCACCGAGACTAACCTGGAAGTTGAAGTTTAATGGAGATTATTTCGAGGATGCTGTTTGGTAGAGGTATAAATGTGGAGGTCGCAGCAAGATCCTGGCTAGAGTTCTACTCAACTGGCTCAACGCACATCTCGAGCAAGGTCTCCTACCTGAGAGTCTGTGTGACTTCCGGAAAGAACGCGGGACCATCGACTAAACAGCTTCAAGAAAAGTGTCAGGAACAGAATGTCGACCTGTACTCCACCTATGTTGATTTGACCAAAGCCTTTGATACTGTCAGCAGGGAGGGGCTTTGGAGAATTATGGCGAAGTACGGATGCCCCAGAAAGTTCATTGCCATCGTACGCCAACTTCACGACGACATGCTGGCCAGAGTCCAAGACAACGGCGAGACATCTAAACCGTTCCCAGTCTCAAACGGAGTGAAGCAGGGTTGTGTTCTTGCTCCCACTTTGTTCAGCCTCATGTTCTCGGCTATGTTGACTGACGCGTTCAGTGACGCGGAGATAGGCATCGTCATCAAGTACCGTACAGTTGGATCAGTCTCCTGAGACTTCAAGCGAAAACCAAGGTCTCGGCAGACTGTCAATGACTTCCTCTTCGCGGATGACTGTGCCCTCAATGCTGTCTCAGAAGCCACAATGCAACACAGTGTTGACAAGTTCTCTGCTGCTTACAACAACTTCGGCTTGACAATCAATACGAAAAAAGACTGAAGTGATGCACCAGCCAGCCCCGGGAAAGCCATACGTTGAGTGAAGTCCTCACTTGTACTGGCCTGCCTAGCATCTTCACCATCCTGATGCAGTCACAGCTTCACTGGGCAGGTCAGGTAGTTTGCATGCCAGACCATCGGCTGCCAAAGAAACTATGTTTGGCGAACTGCAACAAAAAGAAAACGCTCTCACGGAGGCCAGAAGAAATGTTTCAAAGACAACCTCAAATCTTCCCTGAAGGCTTTCAACATCAGCCACACAACATGGGAGCAGACTGCCCAGGACAGAGACGAGTGGCGATCAGTTGTCCGCAAAGGTGCAGAAACCTGTGAAAGTAACGGAGTTGCTGCATCTGAGCAGCGCAGGATGATCAGGAAGACCAGTGTCAACAGATCTCCAACTGCCGCCACCATCCCTTCTCCATACTGTGATAGGTCTTTCTGGGCGCAGATCGGCCTGACCAGCCAACTGCGCACTCACCCCCGATCCCAGGATGACTAGATGGTCTTCGTCGTCTCGACGGACAAACAAAAACAACATGTGGAGGACGAAACCGCACGCGCGCACCAGACTTCAGCTACGTTGTGATCCCCGAGAACAAACTCGGAAGGGAGGGTTCAATGGAAGTACCTCGAGTTGCTGATGGGGTGGGCACGTGTATAGCTCTACCCAACAGTATCCTCGAAATAATCTCCATTAAAATTCAACTTCCAGATAAGTCTCGTTTAATTTTCAAATTATTCCTCGTCTGCTGATTGGTCAGACGTAACCATGTGAATATTTTAGCGTCGGGGATCACACGTTATTCCTTAACACGTCAGGCTCTGGAAGGCAATGAGCTCATAATGTGAGTTACTTCCCTTTGTCTACAAATGTGTCCAACACAGACTGGGGAAACTCTTAGTGTTCGTAGAACCACCGTTTCCATCTTCTTTCTGTTTACTGATCCAGTTGTAGAATCTTTAAAAAGTGTTTCTGTTTGACCATTCCCCTGCTTGAAGGATGCTGTCTATTGGTACACCTCAGCTAAATGCTGCAGAAGTACTAGCAGCCCGAGTGTTGTGAGCCGAGTACTTCGATATGTCTATTCCAGCCATAAGCAGCACATCTTTCATCCAACGACAAATGATGTCTCTTTTCAAGGGTGCAAAAGGCTTTATGCAACCGATAAAAAGTGCTTTCCCCGTTCGTTAGTGGGCAGTCTTTTTCAAATACTGCCGAGCCAGACACAATCTTGTTTTCGAAACAAGGTATAACTAAAGGGCTTTAAGTGAGTCCCTTGTTTGGTTTGGTTGAAAAGAGAGCTATATACAAGAACACATTTAGACTCATGGATTTTTACATCATCAACAGTAAGACTATAGAGAGTCCTCTCTGACCAGAGAGTAAAGCAAGTAACATAAGTGTTCTGGGTGTGAGTTTTAGAAAGCTGAGCTGTTCTGCATTTGGCCACTGTGCTAGTATACCAATGACTGTGTCTAAATCCCATGTGTCACAGCACTTTGGGAGTGATGGTCTATTGTTGAACACACCTTTGACAATTTTACAGACTATAGGATGTTGATGTTTCTGCGTTATCAGGACAAAGGTATGCTGAAACCGCACTCCTAGCTAGGTTAACTGTACTATAACTAGCACCTGCAGCATACAGTTCTGCAAAAAAAATTGCCACATGCACACGAGTACAAGTACTGATTTTATTTCTGCTTACAAATTTCTGCCATTTTTGAATGTAGGGTGTTGTAGAACTTCTGGGCGCTGGGTCTCCTGGGTTCATATCCATGATCAGAGCAAATGAATTTCTTTATAGATCAGAAGTTAAGAAATTCTACTGGAGGGGGCGGCAGAGAAGATGTTGAAGAACAGCGAAGCACGGTTTTGTCGGCCAGTTGGATACCACAATTACTCCCTCTGCATGGTCTCTCCAGATCTTCTGCAGCACGCGTCCTGTGATG
>JADBJO010000868.1:425551-440551 GCA_016801955.1 Conus betulinus
CGTCAGACGCGATCGCATAACCTGCTCACTGACTGACTTCCACTCCAGTTGGTTGTATTCCTTGAATGTGTTACTGACCCTATAAACCACTGACACTATAAACCGGTGTACATCATATCTTCAGGCAGGCCGATCAACTCTGGATGGCTTAGAAGCATCTTATGCTAAAACTAATCCATATATACAGTGTGTTGCGATAAAGACGACGTACTGTCAGAGATCGCATCTCAGGCACACAATGACGAAAGGCAGAACACATTCCTCTCTTTCCGCCGCCTGTAACATTTTCTGACTTGAATCAGGTATCCATTTACTGCTAAGAAAGACAGACAGGAAAGTTTTTTAATCGGACAAAATCAGCCCCAAGGGTAGCTCAAACTCAAAACCTGGCTTCGCGGGCAAACGCTCTGACCATGTGACTATAGGCCCTTCTACAAACGTCCTGAGCATGTGACTACAGGTCCTTCCAGAAACGCTCTGACCATGTGATTACAGGCCCTTCTACAAACGCTCTGACCATGTGACTACAGGCCCTTCTACAAACGCTCTGACCATGTGATTACAGGCCCTTCTACAAACGCTCTGACCATGTGACTACAGGCCCTTCTACAAACGCTCTGACCATGTGACTACAGGCCCTTCTACAAACGCTCTGACCATGTGACTACAGGCCCTTCTACAAAAGCTCTGACCATGTGACTACAGGCTCTTCTCTACAAACGCTCTGACCACGTGACTACAGGCTCTTCTACAAACGCTCTGACCATGTGACTACGGTACCTTCTACAAACGGTCTGACCATGTGACTACAGGCCCTTCTACAAAAGCTCTGACCATGTGATTACAGGCCCTTCTACAAAAGCTCTGACCATGTGACTACAGGCCCTTCTACAAACGCTCTGACCATGTGACTACGGTACCTTCTACAAACGCTCTGACCATGTGACGACAGGCCCTTCTACAAACGCTCTGACCATGTGATTACAGGCCCTTCTACAAAGGCTCTGACCATGTGATTACCAGCCCTTCTACAAACGTTCTGACCATGTGACTACAGGCCCTTCTACAAACACTCTGACTATGTGACTACAGGCCCTTCTACAAACGCTCTGACCATGTGACTATAGGCCCTTCTACAAAATGCTCTGACCATGTAACTACAGTCCTTTCAACAAAAGCTCTGACCATGTGATTACAGGCCCTTCTAGAAACGTTCTGACCATGTGACTACAGGCGCTTCTACAAACGCTTTGACCATGTGACTATAGGCCTTTCTACAAACGCTCAGAACATGTGAATACAAATGCTTTGACCATGTGACTACAGGCCATTCTACAAACGCTCTGACCATGTGATTACAGCCCTTCTACAAACGCTCTGACCATGTGACTACAGGCCCTCTACAAACGCTCAGAACATGTGAATACAAATGCTTTGACCATGTGACTACAGGCCATTCTACAAACGCTCTGACCATGTGATTACAGGCCCTTCTACAAACGCTCTGACCATGTGATTACAGGCCCTTCTACAAACGCTCTGACCATGTGACTACAGGCCCTTCTACGAACGCTCTGACCATGTGACTACAGGCCCTTCTACAAAAGCTCTGACCATGTGACTACAGGCCCTTCTACAAATGCTCTGACCATGTGATTACAGACCCTTCTACAAACGCTCTGCCCATGTAACCGCAGGCCCGTCTACAAACGCTTTGACCATGTGTGACGACAGGCCCTTCTACAAAGGCTCTGACCATGTGACGACAGGCCCTTCTACAAAATGCTCTGACCATGTGATTACAGGCCCTTCTACAAAACTCTGACCATGAAAGTACAGGCCCTTCTACAAACGCTCTGACAATGTGACTACAGGCCCTTACACAAACGCTCTGATCATGAAACTACAGGCCCTTCTACAAACGCTCTGACCCATGTGATTACAGGCCCTTCTAAAAACGCAAAGAAAAGAATCACATGGTTTGTTCTGCACCACGGCTACGCGCTTTGCCTGTGAAGGGCGGCCCAGATAGAACACCCACATTTACATTCTGAGTATAAAATCATGCCTTCCAAAGTGCACTACATCTGTTGCGTGCGTTCTGGTAATGAGTAGCCTTGACCTTGAGGATTCATCGTTGAAACACAACAGCAAGGGACTTGGGAATATTGTCAGGCTAAAAGACCAGTGACTCCCCGCCCTTAAACCCCATGGCTTGCTGATTAGTGTTGGTTAAGTCATCGTGTGCGTGTGGTGATTATCGGAGTTCTCTGAGCTCGTGCTGGCATCATTGCCGCGGAGATCTGATTTTGTTACATGGCAATTTGGTCAGTCTGCTGTGTGTGTGTGTGTGTGTGTGTGTGTGTGTGTGTGTGTGTGTGTGTGTGTGTGTGTGTGTGCGTGCGTGCGTGCGTGCGTGCGTGTGTGCGTGTGTGTGTGTGTGTGTGTGTGTGTGTGTGTGCGTGTGTGTGTGTGTGTGCCCGCGTGTGCGCAGGTGTGTGTGCGCGTATGACATGAGAGCTTTGAATTGAGGACAATCAGAAGAAGAAGAAGAAGAAGAAGAAGAGCGAACAGAAAGAACTAACCAGACCGAGAGACAGACAGACAGAGCCAACCCAATCCTCTTACCAGCGCTCAGGGAGCGAATACAGGTAGGGCAATGCACAAATCATTTTCCCGCACCGTCAACCACCAGCATCCACCAGGGCTAAGCCATGGCTACACGCATATGGACCTCGCCCTTCTCCACAGCATGCCGTAATTCCTGCCCAGCCCATGGGCAGGGCAGGGCAGAGAGCGGGGTTATAAAAGCAATGGTGATACCCCCTGATGCAGACTTTTCTGGGGGGTTTTCACACAGAGGACACAACACTAGTGCAGCCTTTGCTTTGTTGCGTTGGGGAAGAATTCATCTGACTCTCAACCTCCTCGTCTTTTCGTCTGGGTCTTGAATTTTCTCTACGGTCAGTTGTTACTCTTGGGTGTTCACTTAAAAAAAAAATCATTTATCTGTTCATTATTTATTTAATCATTCATCTATTATCTGACTCTTAAAAGTTCCTATTAATTTTCTGTGAGATTCCATTATTTGTGTATTTGTTTTTCAGTCTTTGCTGGTTTATATACCTGTTTACTCGCTTAAGTATGTATGTATTATTGCTCACAGCCCAGCCGATAGCAAAGGGCCATATCAGGGCTGTGACCACGTTCAAGTAAACTCACAAGTCATTCATTCACACAATCCTTCTAAAAACACACCGGAAATTTTGTTAAAAATCTTTCCACTGTAACATCTTAGATCAGATGAAAAAATGTTGACCTCTTTCAGAAATTTCTAAAATCACATCAGGTGGAACATCTCTGAACAAGGTTTTCATGGAGTCTGCTGTAAAATGTTGATGTTTCACATCATGCAAGTCCCGCTGTCTACTCCTTTGCATATTCATTTACCGATTTATGTGTTGTTTTTTTTTCTGCACCTCCGTTTGTTTGTTGTCACATACATATTCATTAGCAAGCGCAAGACTGAAAGTATCACGGAGTTTTCGTATTAGAAATTTCATTCCGCCTTAAATAATTTTGGTATTGGTGGATGCACTCCACTACTTTTGGTTCTTGAACCACACTTTGAGGAGTGATGTTTTGATATTATTTTTTTTGTTTATGTTTGCAGGTTTGGGTTTTTTTTTCGCCCCTGCTTCCTGCAAAACGTTCCGTCTGTTCTCGTTTGATAGCTAGGTTTTAACAATGTGTGACAGCTAGTTGAACTGTTTCTGCTGCTGCTGCTGCTGATGATAATGATGCCTACAAGTTATACACCTTTACTGTTACTCCTGCTGTTTCCGCCGTTGCTGCAACTGGCGCTACTACTACCACTGTTATCATCATTTCCATGAACTATATCATCCTCGTGATCGTCATCATCATCGTTGTTGTCGTCGTCGTCAAAGCAAGCATAACTTTTTCTGCAGACCTCATCACCATGGCGACAACAGGCCTGACCACCACGGCTTCAGCATTGTCCA
This sequence comes from Conus betulinus, assembly GCA_016801955.1. NCBI lineage: Eukaryota > Metazoa > Mollusca > Gastropoda > Neogastropoda > Conidae > Conus > Conus betulinus. The sequence continues at coordinate 429,577 of JADBJO010000868.1, forward strand.
ATACGACCCACATCTACGACACCTACGACCTGTTCATCCACCCTCACTGGAAGCAGTTTCCCCTCATCCCGGAAACCTGGCACTACGCCATCGGCGTCTACATCACCGTGGTGGGCATCAGTGGAACCCTGGGCAACCTCCTCGTCATCTACATCTTTGGCACGTGAGTGGGGTTGATGTCAGTGTCCTCACGGTGAACTGGAACGAAGATTGTATAAGTTCCAGATCCACCCCACCCCTTCCTCCTTGAAAAGGATACCATTGTGTTTTCGCCAGATTTGATACCGACACCTCAATGTCTTGAGGGCAGACTGGAGCGAAGATTCAAAGGGCTCCCAACTCCCCCACCCCCCATTCCCTTAAGAACTACATAGTGTTGTCGTGTTTGTGGCAGATTGATATTGCCAGGTTCTCTGTCCCACTTTTCCCGCATCTTGTAGAGAGACGGTTCTGTACACGGTTTTACAATGATTGTAGATACCCCGCTCCTCCTTCAAGAGAGTAAAAAAAAAACCGACAACTTACAGTGTTTTATACAGATTAATTCATCCTCTCGCTGTTACGAGGCTCGTATGCGTCACGTTCTGCCCTCTATTCACTCTTTCCCCCAACCCTGCTTCTAAACGATCTTTGACGCTTTCACCTTCAAGCTCATATATGAACTGACGTCACGTGCGCTGTTAAGTGTACACTTCCCACGGACTGTCTATTTATCGTCTCCCCGAAAGGCTGTCACGCCAGGCATACAGCTAAAAGTAGACATTGAAGGAAAAATGATTTGAATTTTCACGTTTTCTCGGACTGATGAGAGCGGGACGTGGGGGTCTAAACGGTCCTTAGATAAAGGGCAACGGGAAAAAGAACTTTTATTGAAACAAGCCAAATCGCAACTAAGCAGCATAACGGAATACAGACCAACACTTACTTAATGCAGAATGCGAAGCAAACAAGTAACTTTGCAGTGAATTTCTCTTCTTCAGGCGTCGCAACCAGCAGACAGCAAAAATGCAAATGTAAATTAACTACCGTCTGGCCAGTAGTGTATTTTGTGCCTGTTCTGTCTGTGAAGAAAGACTGTCGTGTGTTGTGTATCAAAGAAACATCGCTAATCTGTATCTCGTCTTGTTTTCAAACCCACTGCAGTCTAATACCGTTTTCTTGTATAACAGCGTGTGTTGCACTTTGGCTTGCGAGCGTGGACACAAAACCAGACAGACAAATATGACGGTTTTTTTTTTTTATTGACAATAAGTTATTTGAGCTATTCACATAGGGTAAGTTTAAGTACAGTCACATAATTATTTTCATGCAGCCACGTTTCAATACTTACTATTTACGAGATCATCGTAACTCACAAGTATTTTTCTACGACAAACTTGCCTTAAACAGTACCATTAAAGATGTCTCTTGGCAAGCAAAATGCCCTTATCCTCACAGGCCTAGACGTGTGTGTGTGTGTGTGTGTGTGTGTGTGTGTGTGTGTGTGTGATTTCTTTTTACCGCATTTTACCTGGAGGTTTTTCACGCCTACCATAGGCCAGTCGTGGCTTTATTATTTTTTTTTTCGTTTGATACTGAAGCCTCCCACATCATTAAAAAGATTCAATAACAACAAAACCGTTGGGGCCCATGCCATTGCAACGTTTCCACGTAAAATGCCATTGATCATGCCAGCTGACCAACCAATCATCTTGTGCTGTTTGTTCACTACATTCAATGTATCTCAGCTGCATGTTTCTGTCACTAGGTGAGTTACGGCACAAGAGGACAAACAAAGACTTCAAAATATCCTCACGTTTCAAGAGTTTGCATAAGTAATGTGCTTTCCGTCGACATACTCGTTTCATATGCCAACAAATATCAAATGACTAGAAACTTCGACACATTTTCTGACACAGCATCTTCAAAGGAAACACTGTATTTTCAGCACCAAGTCTCTCCGGACGCCGTCCAACATGTTCATTGTAAACCTGGCTCTCAGTGACCTGACTTTCTCTGCTGTGAACGGCTTCCCTCTGCTCACCCTGTCCGCCTTCAACAGGCGATGGATATTTGGCAAAGTGGGTGAGTGAACTATACGTGCTTTTAACGACTTCAACAGGCGATGGAGTTTTGGCAAAATGGGTGAGTGTCTTAGCAAACAAAATGCCCTTGAACTCATAGACAAGCCTAGACATACTTTTTACTGCTGGACGTGGCTTTTAACGACTTTAACAGGCGATGGATATTTGGCAAAGTGGGTGATTGAAGTGAACGTCCCTTGAACGACGTTAACAGGCGATGAATGTTTGGCGAAGTGGGTGGTGAACTACACGTAATTTTTCTTTAACGATTTACAAGCGATGAATATTTGACAAAGCAGGTGAATGAACTACACGTGCTTTTAAAGACAGGCAATGGATATTTGGCAAATTGGGTGAGTGAACTACACGTACTTTTAAAGACTTTCACAGGCAAAGGATGTTGGAAAAGACTTCCTATCAACGGCTTTTAACAAGCGATGGAGATTTCGCAAGTGAGGGAATGACTTGGATGTCCTTTGGAGACTTAAACAGGAATCTGATGTGTCAGGAAAGTGGGTGAATGAATGAGATTTTTTTCAACGACTTTAATAGGTCACGCTACTTTGCTATTAGGGGGAAAAGTTGAAATAATTAGAAGTGTTTAATTAGTAAACCCATCAACGATGGAGTTTGTGTGTGTAAAGTTGGCAAGTCAATGAATTTTTTTTTTCAAAACAAAGTTGAAATTTTTGACAGAATAAGTACCAAGATTTTGGCTAGTTTTTGGAACTTCCAAGCGAATTTTAACAAGCGATGGATGTTCGTGAAAGGTGATCAGTCAATGATTTAATCTGGAACGCTATTTCTAGCGACCATGATAAATCACTGACAATTGTGGAACGTAACATATGGGGAAAACGCAGCTAATAAAGATGGATGATTTTAGGTCACAGCGGCAAGACTTCTAGCATTAGATGTAAGTACTTAAGCAAATGTGTGTGTGTGTGTGTGTGTGTGTGTGTGTGTGTGTGTGTGTGTGTGTGTGTGTGTGTGTGTGTGTGTGTGTGTTCGTGCGTGTGTGTGTGTGTGTGTGTGTGTGTGTGTGTGTGTGTGTGTGTGTGTGTGTGTGTGTGTGTGTGTGCGCGCGCGCGCGCGCGTGTGTGTGTGTGTATGTGTGTGTGTGTGTGTGTGTGTGTGTGTGTGTGTGTGTGTGTGTGTGTGTGTGTGTGTGTGTGTGTGTGTGTGTGTATCTGCCTGTGTGTGTGTGTGTGTGTGTGTGTGTGTGTGTGTGTGTGTGTGTGTGTGTGTGTGTGTGTGTGTGTGTGTGTGTGTTTACAGCCTGTGAGCTGTACGGCCTGATAGGCGGTATCTTCGGCCTGATGTCCATCAACACCATGGCGGCCATAGCCATTGACCGTCAACAACGTCATCACCAAACCAATGAAGGCTGCCCACAACCTCAGTTACCGCAAGGCTTTCATCATGATCGTCTTCGTGTGGATGTGGAGCCTGACGTGGACTCTGCCACCACTCTTTGGCTGGGGGGCCTACATTCCCGAGGGGTTCCAAACCTCCTGCACCTTTGACTATCTCACCCGCACTGACTACTTCCGGTAGGGCTTCTGATTGTTGGTGTGCCTCCGACACGGAGTTTTGAATCGACTTGATCTCCGTCCTCCTCTGCACTCCGATATCTCTCCCTATAAAAAGACTGCTTTCACTTTGTTTTTCAAACGATTTCATGTTTTAAGCAAAACAGCAAATGAGACATCAAATTCTATTAGTTATATGCAACTTTCGTTTTATTTCCATACTGACTACTTCCGGTATATTTCCATCTTTGTCGTCACCACATAGGAGTTAAATATTTTCCATGTGTGCCAGTCAATTATCTTGCTTCTCCTATATCTGTCAGCTACTTGTCTTTTGCCGTGTTTCCATCGTCAACAAGTCTTCTACATAATTTCTTGACAAGATTTTTGATAATTCATCTTCACCAAACTTGTCAGTCTTGGAGTGTAAGAAAATCATAATTGATAAAATTTGTGAAAGAAAGTACAGACGTAGAGTCAGGTGACACGGAAGTATGACATGTAATTCATTGTCTTTTCCAGCCATATATAACTGACGATAGCAACAAGTGAACTGCCATTTTGACTTCTTTCAGTCGATGTACAGATTACTTGCTGCAGAAGAAACTGAACAAACTTGAATTATGTAATACTGCTTTCATGTCTCAGGGCATGTGCCTGTACTTGCAGGTCCTGTATTATGTACCGTTACTTACATGTCCTATATTACGTCTTTTTGAACTGATGTTGATCATGTGCATGCACGTACACGATCTATCTTATGTGAATGTACTCACAAGTTCTAAATCACGTAAGGTGTAGTTGCAATTGCCGCATCATTGCCATTTCCAGAAACTAAATAATGTGCATAATTTGCAGGTTTTACATCATGTGCCCATATTCTTAGATCTTACGTTATATGCCTGTATTGCAGATCTTACATCATGTGCCTGTGTTTTAGATCTTACGTTATGTGCCTGTACTTGCAGATCTTACATCATGTGCCTGTACGTCTGCGGTTTCGTGGTGCCTCTGTCCATTATCCTGTTCTGCTACTTCTTCATCTACCGCGCGGTGGCTGACCATGAGAAGGAGATGGCCAAGATGGCCAAGAAGCTGAACGCAGACATGAGACAGGGCCAGGCCCAGCAGAAGGCGGACATCAAGACGGCCAAGATCGCCATGACCATCATCGTCACCTACCTGCTGTCCTGGCTGCCTTACGCCAGCGTGCTCTCATCGCTCAGTTTGGGGACGCCTCCCTGGTCACGCCCTTCGTGTCAGAACTGCCCGTCATGTTCGCCAAGGTCAGTTGTTTTCCAGGTCGCCACTCTTCCCATCTATGTCCAGACTTCCCCTCCTCTGGAAGTCATAGGAGTGGCCCAAGAGACACCTGTAGATAAAGACAGTGCAGATGCGTTAATCTGCTGTCTCAGTGTCCACTGTAGAATTTAACTGGCAATGGACCGTTGCCAATTGTCGCCATTCCTATTCAAATATCATTTAGTGTGGAATCTTAGCGACTTTTACAGTCCGGCACACGAACAGATCCACGATCTACCGTTTCTGTTATTCAAACCCTTTTAGTAAGGATCTGCAGACCCATAAAGTTAGTTTGTCAGCCTCAGCTTAGAATCAGACAAAGCTAACGATTTTTTTTCTGCAGGAATCTGTAGCACGGTGTCATTCTCTGCGGACCTCTATTGTTCAGATATCTTGGTGGGACTCTGCAGACCTAAGACCCTATGGGATGAACTGCTCCTTAGTAGAGACAACTGCACCTCATTCTCGTGCGTCCTCTCAACAGATACGAAATATAATTGTATACATATTTTTACCTGTGCTGAAAAAAACTAGTTTGCCACTTTTTAAAAACAAATAATGTATGTGAATGCGCGCGCGCGCGCGCGCGCGCGTGTGTGTGTATGTGTGTGTGTGTGTGTGTGTGTGTGTATGTGTGTGTGTATGTGTGTGCGTATGTATGTGTGAGTGTGTTTGTATGTGTGTGTGCGCGTGCGTGCGTGAATGTGTGTGTGTGTGTGTGTGTGTGTGTGTGTGTGTGTGTGTGTGTGTGTGTGTGTGTGTGTGTGACCATAACTATGCACAAGGCCACAATATACGACTGGCTATAGTTTGAATAATTAGGCGGAAAAAATGCAGACTGATGAAATCTGCGAATCTCAGGAGTTCAAATGCTTTGCTGGAGAACTACTTGGAACCGAACATCTTGTATATTTCCCAGGCCTCAGCCATGCACAACCCCATCATCTACGCCCTGAGTCATCCCCGCTTCCGTGAGGTGCTGAACCAGCGCTTCCCCTGGCTGCTGTGCTGCTGCAGCTACTCGGAGAAAGAAGCCGAGTCTGTTGCCGACAACAAAACCAAGATGTCCCGTATGGATAGCGTCACCTCCAACGCCCCTGGGGGAGCCGTCAGTAACGCCAGGTGTGTGTGTGTGTGTGTGTGTGTGTGTGTGTGTGTGTGTGTGTGTGTGTGATGGCTGTGTGTGTGTGTGTGTGTGTGTGTGTGTGTGTGTGTGTGTGTGTGTGTGTGTGTGTTTATACCAACTAATTTCCAATGGACAGGTGTACCTCTGGAGCAGCTGTCAGAAACTAATGCATTGAATATATTCAACAGGGACAAAAAAAAAAAAAAAAAAACAACTTTAGACTGAATTTGCGAGAGAAAATCTGTTGAAGGATTGGTGACATGACAAAGGGCAAATATGAAAACGCTCAGTCATTTGACGCTGTTAATGAGAAAAACAATTTTGTATTTGTCAGCTATAGAGAAGGAAGACAAGCAAAAGTCTTGTGCCCTCTGCATTTGCTTACTAATGTTTCGTACTTGTTAGTTCAATTGACCAGGTTGATAGATTTTATTGACTTATCGAAAAAGACTAGCACCAAGATGCATGTTTGAAGAATTACTGTGTACAATGCATAAGTGATGTTCATTACTCTTAGTTTTGAATTGCTGTGTTAAAAGGTCGTCAAAATCCCGGGGATATTTAATTCATTGTCCGAGATAATACATTAAGATTAGTTCATGCGTTTAGGTTCTTGAGAACTTTTTAAAAACGGGAGATTTTTATTTTCTAATTGCTGAAAGGCATTGTCTCAAACCTCACGTTGCTTTCTTTTCATTATATAATGAATAAATCTGAATTAAGAATGGCCATTCTGCACCTGCACAAACACACGTTGAACCGATTTAACTCCATGGCGTGAATATATAGAGTGATAGGATACACGTATTCTTCAATAATTTTTAAAAAACATTTGTTTCTGATTCATGAAAGTATTGTGACTCACTGTTTACGGATGACCCATTGTTTACGGTTGACATGAGTTCTGTGGATTTCAAAGTCAGTAAACTAATCATTGAATCGTTTTGGAGTGATTTATTTCTGAAAACTCATTGTATGGGCCTTTGAAAATGTATAAATTTATGTGTAATTCCTTATTCTATACTTGTGTTCTTTAAGTAACAATTGATATGAATGTTTACCTCGAAACCACATGCTTATCATCATCATTAGAATAAATCTTGTCATGGCAAATCTGTCTTGTCCTCGTAGGAGATAACAACCATACAATATTTGATATGTGTTCACCAAATATAGAGTATTGATTGTGTGTGACAGCACCACGTCATATTGCCTTCAAACACATTGCAACGCAATGAAATGGTATAGTGCAGTGCAGTTAAATGCTCCTCTTCATACCTCTTCTCTCAATTTTTGCCACCCGAATCCCTTACCCTCAGGTCCTTTCCCTCCCGCCAGTGACCAGCACTTTGGTCATAATCGATAATGTTTCCGTCACCCAGAAGAAAATGTCCCAATTTGCCATTATAGATATCGTTTTTGTTTCTTACCATATTGAAAATTCGGTGAACACATTTAAATGTGAAATGCCAGAAGTGATCAGCATTCCCATCTTTACCTGTACCCACAGCCAGACATACAACCTAGTACTTTCTGTGATCATCCACAGTGAAATCTCCCACCTTAGTGACTCCGCCTACAATGAGGGCATCGATCGCCAAGTCAGCATGAAGATGAAGACCATGGGGAGACAATCCCGAGAATAACGGAGCCCTGATCCGGGACATCTTGCAGGCCTTTTGTCGGCGTGGTCAACGCTCAGGGTCAACGCCAGGTCCCTGTCTACTTGCCGCCCCAGTACCTGGCACAGGTGGCTGGACAAGTACCGCTCAATGCTGGACAGCAGGTGAGAGTTTGAATGGTGGACGACAGATAGTTTTGAGGTTACAGCGCAGTATGGTGAGCTGCCGATGTTGGTCCGTGGCTAGTGACATTGATCACAGCTGTTAAAGCAGCCATTACTGGGTGTGTGGACAAGCACAGTACGTACATGCGGGAAATGTGTTTTGCGCAAAAATCAGAAAACTGACCGATTAGACAAGTGCCGGTAACTGTGGTCGTTCGGAAAAGATATTTTAGTGAAATACTATATAATGCACTGCACTGCATTGTATCACACTACACTGGACTACACTACGCTATACAACGCTACATTACTTTTACGCTGCGCTGCACTACATTACATTATACTGCACTACACTGCGCCAGACTCCACTACACCACACTACACTGGACTTCATTAAACTATACTGAGTTTGAACTACACTGAGCTACACTACACTACACTACAGACAAACCATGTATTTATTGTGTGTGACAGCACCACGTCATATTGCCTTCAAACACATTGCAACGCAATGAAATGGTATAGTGCAGTGCAGAACGTTTCACAATACTTCAGAGTGCAGTACGTAGTTTAGAATACTTCAAGAACACAGAATGATACAAAACAATACATTACAATAAAAAAAAAAAACTGTACAATACAACTAAATATAACGTAATAAAATGAATGGTACAGGTTTTTACCGCACAGACCACATTCCGATTTTCTGGTGAAGGAACATGCATACATGTTCAGTTTTCAGTCTATTTTTCAACCCTTCGTTAGAAATTTTCAACTCCAAAAATCAGTGATCTGGACACTTGTCTACAAAAGGAAAAACCCGCATGCACCGGCATTATCTTTTCTAAACAAAGTGAGTGGTCGATGTACACAAACAGTAGCTTACAAACACCCTCTGCCAACTCTTCTTAGTGGTCAATGTACACAAACAGTAGCTCACAAACATATCCGTCAACTCTTCTTAGTGGTCAGTGTACACAAACAGTCGCTCACAAACACCTCCGCCAACTCTTCTTCGTCGTCAGTGTACACAAATAGTAGCTCACAAACAATTCCGCCAACTCTTCTTAGTGGTCAATGTACACAAATAGTAGCTCACAAACAATTCCGCCAACTCTTCTTAGTGGTCAATGCCGCCAACTCTTCTTAGTGGTCAATGTACACAAATAGTAGCTCACAAACAATTCCGCCAACTCTTCTTAGTGGGTCAATGTACACAAATAGTAGCTCACAAACACCTCCGCCAACTCTTTGTCCACAGGCTGTGTACTCCATTAACCAGGCAGCAGTGTCCGCTGACACTGTGCCCAACCCACCGCCCGTGCCCGCCAGCGTCTCTCCATCAACAACTGTCAACATGGTCACCTCTTCCCCAGCAAAGCGTCCCTGCAGAGGGCGCTGCCGGAAGTCAGGTCACCACCTCTGTTGAGGTCAGCGCGCATGACAACAAAGCGTACCAGGACGATTAAGGTCACTGACGAATTGCAAGTCCGGCTGAATTTCCTTTCAATAATTTGTATAATTATGCACTTAAGGAGATTGCGATGATTCTAGGGATAACTAACATGTTTTTGTTGATTCGACTAACATCTTTTCATAAAGAATGACAGATCTTTACATCAAAAAGGATCCATATGACAATTTTGGTAAATTTACTGGAAAAGTTGTAAAGAGATGATTGAGAAAGTATGAAACAGGAGACCAATGACATTTCACACCGTCAACATGAAACGCATAGGAAAACGCATGCGCATGCGTGTGTGTGTGTGTGTGTGTGTGTGTGTGTGTGTGTGTGTGTGTGTGTGTGTGTGTGTGTGTGTGTGTGTGTGTGTTTTTCCGCTTTTCATAACATTTTTGGGATTTTTTTTTCATCGGTTATCTTAACGTTCTTACTACTTTGAATGGGCTTTATCCTTTGTATAATATGCTACTTCTGGTATTTATCACTTAGAATATAGATTATGCGACAAACGTTTCCATTGCTCGATTCTGGTGTTATATGTCCCTTGCCTTTTCTCTTTCGTTTTTTTTTTTTCTTCTGTTTTTTCTTTTTCTTTTTTGCTTTTTTTTTTTTCGGGGAGGGAGGGGGGGGGGGGGGTGTGTGTGTGTGTGTGTGTGAAACGCCTCGCATCAAATATTTCAAGTTTCTATTATAAACTATTCTCGTAAAACGTGATGCAAGAGTAATTCTTAGTATAGTTTTGAAATCGGCTTGAACAAGGCATAAAGATTGTATCTCATGTGATCATCTGTGGTACATCAGAAAATAAAACTGAAAAAGTAGCCTGGAAGAAAAACTAAATCTGAAATAAAGAAAGATCGTACATTTGATACAATGTATAATAACACTCGTTTCGACGCGAATCTTTCTCAGTTCTTGAAATAATTTTGTTAGGAAGATTTTTTTTTCTACTTTTGATGTTTGATTTTCCTTAGTCAAAAGAAGGTAAAATGCACAATAAATTGATGTGATAGTTCTTTGTGCGTCGTCAGAGAGTGTACTGATGCTCACACTGTTACATGTGCGTTCATGTGTCTGGCTTCTGTAGAGTTATTGTGCTGTGACTTAATGTTTATGTGACCACTGTCATGAAAAACTTTGCTAGCACAGTCAAATGCAAGGTTTGAAATCCATACAGGGACACATACATACATACATACGTACGCGCGTATGTACATATGCACATACATGCTTGCATGCATACATGCAAACATATGTACATATACATACACACAAGCTTCTTGTTTCTATACCTTTTTTTGCGCATAACCAAATAAACATGATGAATGTGTATATATTTTACGACATTTGTGTGCTTTTATGAATTTGGAATAGCAATGGAAGCGATAAATGTGTATTTTAATAAGACACATCGGCACAGCAATGCAAGCGATATTTTAAAGATAAAATCGGTTTAGCTGGTCGAATTCGAAGTGAATGCCGTAAAATGATATAAGGTGAATTTGAATTCTGAGCGAGTTGGGTGCTCTTGATTAATTGTACATGTGTTTTAAGGATGACGTTGTGACATGTCATACATATATCTTCAAATGCGTGTGTATATGTTTTTCTATAGTCAGTGTGTAGATTTCATGAAGCTGGTAATCATATTCTTATAGAAAGAAATCCAAAAGGGTTGGAATTAGTAGCGATTCTTCAGATTTT
>JADBJO010000868.1:448051-508051 GCA_016801955.1 Conus betulinus
GGGCGCCACTACGTCCGTCCAACGACAGCCCCCATGGACTCGCCGATACCGGTGACCCCGAAATAACTCGTATTCCTGATAATCCTAGTCATAGTGCGAGTGCCATCGATCTAACTTTAGTGTCCCCAGATGTGGCACCGATATGCAGTTGGAATACACTTCATGACAACCTACATAGTGATCAGTTACCTATAGTCACTTGTTTTGAAACTAAGAAATCTCAATCAACAGATCCAACCAAAGACAAAGTACCCAAGTATAACTATAGACTTGCAAATTGGGATAAATTTTCAAGTTTATTTTCTACATTTGAAGTTAATGACGCAAACAACAAAGATGTCAATACCTTATATACTTTCTTTACAAATGCAGTCCTAGATGCTGCAAATAAATCTATCCCGCGGTGCAAGTCAGTAAGATCTCACAAGCATTCGGGTAATATTTGGTGGAATCAAGCTTGTGAAAAAGCAAAGGAGGAAAAGATATCAAAATTTTAAAATGTATTTAGAGATAAGTTTGTCCCAAATCATTTAGAGATTTAGAGATGAAACCACCCCCCCCCCCCCCAAAAAAAAAAAAAAAGCCAATATGGTTGATGCACAAGCAAAAAGGCAATATTGGTCTATTTCTTGCAAAATAAACTATCAAATCACAAGGACATGCAAAAAGTCTGAGAAAAACTAAAAACTATGAAGAATGGAATTAACTTGCCACAGTGTCCTATCAAACTGGACAACTCAGAGATACCTACAACAAAAATGTAAAAATTTATTAAAAAAAAAAAAAAAAAAAAAAAAAAAAAAAAAAAAGCTGAAGAGTTTTCTCTGAAATGTTTGCAAATTATAGTAGAAACACTGGACTCTTCAGAGAAAGGCAGGACATATAGAGAAAAATCAAAGAAAAAAAAAACACATAAAGAAACAAATAAAATAAATGAATCGTATATAAATGCTGATACAGCATTGTACGAAGTAAAAGAATGTATTTCAAGTCTTAAGAAGAAAACATCCGTTGGTTTAGACGGAATCTCAAATGAAATGTCGGAACGCCTGCCAGATAATGTTATAAATTTTTCTTCATTTTCTTCTACAGAAATGCTGGTCTGATTGTAATATCCCTCTCGTCTGGAAGCACTCAATCATTATTCCAATACACAAAAAAGGAAAGCCCAGAGCAGAAAAAAGCAGCTATCGTCCAATCGCCTTAACATCCCACACATGCAAATTAATGGAAAAGATTGTTTTATATAGGCTAGATCATTACTGCGAAAAATGTAAAGTAATACCTGTCAACCAAGCTGGCTTTCGAAAAGGCGTATTTACAACTGAACATCTCGTTAAATTAACAACCCAAGTAAAGCAGCAGTTCGCAAGGCGAAAAAATATGCTAGCGACATTTTTTTGATGTCCGAAAAGCATACGATCAAGCTTGGCGCACTCGTCTTCTCTATAAACTTAAACACATAGGCATAACAGGTAATACGTACATTACTTTGCCAGCTTTCTATCTAATAGGTTTATACAGGTAAAGCTTGGAAATTCATATTAAACCCCAGACAGCTAAGTATGGGTCTGCCTCAGGGGTCGGTTATTTCTCCAATTTTGTTTAGCATCTTTTTAGCTGATCTTCCGAAATACCTGTCCAAGGATACCACTTTAACTAAATTTGCTGATGATATTTGTTTGTGGATGAAGGTGACAATGAAATGTAAAACTCCAGTCAGGGCTTTGAACTATATAAAGAAAGTGTGTGTGTGTGTGTGTGTGTGTGTGTGTGTGTGTGTGTGTGTGTGTGTGTGTGTGTGCACGCGCTCGCATGCGCGTGTTTATGCGAGTTCGTGTGTGTGTGTGTGTGTGTGTGTGTGTGTGTGTGTGCGTGCGTGCGTGCGTGCACGCGCGCGCGTGCTCGCGCGGTGCTCGGTCTTATGTTTGTGTGTGTGTGAAACGATAAGTTGTAAAACAGGGTATGCATTTAGGCCTTTTGTAATTGATGACAGTGGATTAAAATTAACAGTTTGCCGGTCGTCGAAGCAATGCTGTACTTGAAAATCCCATGATGGTAATGCCCCGTATGCCCCCCCCCCCCCCCCCCCCCCCCCCCCCCCCCCCCCTTCCCACTTCCCTCCCTTTTTTTTGTCTACTTGCAAATGTGAGCACGTGTTACGCTGAATTTGGATAAACAGATGGAATGTTTTTATCTTTGATTGTTTCTTTTTCTGCCCGAGATGGAACTACCCAGAAACCCTGATTCGTTATGTTTTTTTGTACGTATGTATGTACATGCATGCATTCTTCTTTTGTTTTCGGTGTAAACGTATCAATTTTCTCGAACATCTATGATTTTGATATCTTGAAACTGCTCTTAGAGTGTGCCGCTGTACATGGCTGTGTGAAGTTCTGATGTGAATATGGCGGAAAATGTCTTCTGTGGAGCAACTGTTTGTTTTGACTTAAACGTGATTTGCTCTGATTTTCATTGCTCATTTTGGTTCGATTTTATATGTCAATATTGTAATGTGTCCAAATGTTTGTATGACCCATATCAAATTCTGGTCTCATTATGAGTAGCAAAATAATTATCGCATCCATGAATTGTCAGGTCTGGCCAACCCACAAAAGCGAAGAGATGTGCTTCGAGGAAAATCATACTCGATATATTTGTCGCAGGATACTCATTTTAAACCAAAATTAGAAAACTATATCCGTGCAGAATGGGGCTATAAATGCTTTTTTGCGTCCCACAATTCACATTCACGGGGCGGTAGCTGTTTCATTCAATAACAATGTTGACTTTCAATTAAGAAAGTTTTACAAAGACACTGCTGGTAATTATATTTTTGCACTAGTTAAAATGATGGATAAGAAATGTCTCAATGCTAGTATTTTCGGGCCCAACTGTGACGAGCCTGAGCTTTATGTAAAGTTGGAAGAACATAATTATTAGGGAAGCTGGAGCTGAAAATGTCATTATCGGGGCTGATTGGAATTTGGCCCATGATTTTGTTTTGGACTGTTAGAATCATAAACATAACAATAACCCTAAAGCACAAAAGCAAGGAGAAAACATGACGGACGACCTAGATTTAACTGACATCTGGCGTGAATTAAATATTGAAATAGGTAGGTACGCTTGGAGACGAAATAACCCATGTTAGCAAAGTCGTTTAGATTTCTTTCTAATTTTCGATTGGTTGTGTAATCATGTAATAGACGCACACATTCTACCAGGATATCGATCCGACCACTCAATTTTTCTAACTTTAGAACAAGGTAGAGTGAGATAAAGAGGAATCATTATTTGAAGACACTAATTATACGGAAGAAGTAAACCAGGTAATTCAAACAGTCACTGAGGAATATGCAGCACCACGATATTGTCGCTGTGGTTTGGCCCAGATTCCTAGATCAGAAAATTAGAGGCAAAACTGTATCATCCGCAACGATGAAGAAAAGAAAGGACACAGAAAAAACAAAAACATCTTGAAAGTAATGGCTGTTTACCTGAGAGGAAAACGGTACTATCTGAACAAGAAAGACTTTTGAACTTGAAAGCTATTGACAAGATTTGATTACACTTTGGGAAAAGGTGGAAGGTATATTGCTGCGTTCAAAGGCAAGGTGGGTAGCAGAGGGGGAAGTTACAAACTACTTTTATGGACTTAGAAAAGCGGAACTGTGTTTGCAAAAGTATTATGAAACTTAGGCTGGATAACGGATCCACTTTAAGTAATGGCGATGAAATTGCCCAAGAAGTTAATAAGTCTTAATAAAAGTTATATTCTAAAAGAGATGCTAGTCTTGTGAAATTCTAAATCTAGTAGACAATTTACCAGCATTAACTGAAAATCACGTAACTTCTTTGAAAGGCAAAATTACTTTGGAAGAAGCCGGTGTTGCTTTTAAACATATGCATAGTATGAAAAGTTGTCAGTGATGGCTTCACGGAAGACTTACAAATATTTGGCTACAACTTGTTCCATACGTTGTAAGAGCGCTTCATGATGGATACGATAAGAATGAACTTTTTTTTTTCAACAAAAATAGAAGGCATTATTACATGCATTCCAAAAGGCGAAAAGCCCAAAGACAATAAAAAAAAAATTGAGACCAATTTCGCTTTTGAATACTGTGTATGAAATAGAATCTACATGTATTGCCAGTTGATTTAAATGTGTGATTCCGTCTATCATTAGTGAAGACCAGACTGGTTTTATCCCCAAAAGATATCTGGGGATGACATTCGTCTTATTCACTACACACTTGATTATATTATTACATCTAAAAACCCAGGGATACTTTTATACTTGACTTTGAAAAGCCTTTCAGTAGCGTAAGCTGTGATTTCATGTTTAAGGTGTACATGCCTTTGGCTTTGGTCCAAGTTGCTGTCAATGGATAAAAAACTTTCTACACAAATATTAAGTCAATTGTTTTAGTGAATGGGAAACTAGCAAGTCAATCCAATCTCACTGTATTCATTTGTTATTTGTGCTAACATTTTAGCTTATATGATAAGACAAAGTGAAGACATAAAAGGAATTGAAATTGTTAATACTAAGAACAAAATATCACATTTTGGAGACGATACTGACAAGAAGGCGATCGAAAATCATTCGAAGAATCAAATATGACAATTGAAAAATTTAGAAGAGTGTCTGTTCCTTTACTAAACACACACACACACACACACACACACACACACACACACACACACACACAAATGCAACATGGTTAGGAATAAAGGAAACTCACCCGTTAACCCGTATCTTTCCAAAATTTAAAAATATTGTCCCAGTTTCAATTTTTCCCACTCAGTTTTGGTCAAATTAAAACGATTCAGAGGAAAAAATTAAAAAGCATTTTTTTCAGAAATTAAAAGACGCACTAGGAGCGAATGGCACCAGTAACTTTTTTTTTTTGTAAAGTGCATCTTCCAGGGGTGGACTGGTAATGAGGGAGACCGCATACTTTCACACATTTACCAAGGAAAACTAACCTATTCTTTCCATTATTTTAATCAAATGAAGTTTGGCAGGTGGGGCAGGAACAGGTGGCGTTAGGCACCAAGTTTCGGCTGTGCCTAACAATTTATTATTGGTTTCACCGTGACTCTCTCAGTCAATCCAGTCACGTAAAGAGATCAATAAAATTTCAAAACACATTTTATTTCCGATATTCACATGCGAAATATTACCCAATCTGAACTAAACTTAGACAATACACTGCACATAATTCACAAACTTTAACACCCTGCAAGTCCGTGTATGTATATCTTTTCACAGATACTAATGTGCTAGCCTGTTCTCCATCGAAGCTGTCCATCAAGGTCCTACGACGATCGCTGACGTTATGACTTGACGTTGAGTATGGGTGTAGCCTGTAGATCTGTCTTAACGGTTCGAAGCTTTGACGGCTTGAGGCTTTGACATCTTGAAGCTTGACGGCTGAAGCTTTGACGGCTTAAAGTTTTGACTGCTTGAAGCGTTGATGGCTTGAAGTTTTGACCGATTGAAGTATTGATGGTTTGAAGTTTTGACTGCTTGAAATTTTGATGGCTTGAAGTTTTGATCGATTGAAGTTTTGATGGCTTGAAGTTTTACAGCTTGAAGTTTTGACGGCTTGTAGTTTTGATTCTGTTCTTTGTTTTGACAGCGATCAGAGAAAGACGTCATGGTGTTTTGCGTCAAACACCTTGACGCTGTCTGTCTGGACTGGTCCTCAAAAGGACGGTCGCTGGCTTTCTGGAAGGCTCTCTTCGGAGATGTAGGGACAGATCCTCTTGGCTGTGGTGAAGTCTTGGCGTGGGTAGCGGCGCAGTAGTGGTGGACTAGATGGATGGCCGGACTTAGATTCTCAACGTCCAGTCACTGCGTCAGTCTTGGAACTAGGCACACACACACACACACACACACACACACACACACACACACACACACACACACAGAGAGAGAGAGAGAGAGAGAGAGAGAGAGAGAGAGAGAGAGAGAGAGAGAATCCGACAGATAAAAGGTATTAAGATGGTTTCAGTTTAGAATTATCAATAGGACACTGGGAAATAATATTGTTTTGCAAAACATGAGCGTTGAAGATTCAGAAAAAAATGTTTTTCTTTAAGAGAGAAAAATAAAATATTCAACATCTATTTTGGCACTGCCCTCATGTGCAAACTTTCTGGCAAGAATTTCAAAATACAGTAAATAGAAAACGCAAAGATATGAAGCTACTGCTGAGTGAAAATATTGTCCTGTTTGGCTGTGACAATAATTTTAGATCAAACAGAACGTTTGATTTAATTCTGTTACATGCCAAATTCTATATTAACAAATGTACATGTGACAAAGATTTACTGTTACTTTATGATTTCATGCTGTGTATTTGAAAGTTAAGTATGAAATAGACAAGTATGCTGCTTTCCTTCACATGTCACTCACAAAGTTTCTTACACAGTGGCTCACATATTCTTCTTTATTGAATTAAAAAAAAAGTTTTTTTCAAGGCGTTCAAATGATATGGCAACGGCCATTTGTTTTGCTTTCTTTGTTTGATTAATTCATTTGCTTGTTTCAGTCACTTTGTTCTTATTTATTCAACTTTTTTTCCGGAGTGGTTGTCCTTTGTGGTTATTACTATGCTTATATATGTCTTTGGTTAGACAAAGAAGGCATATGATGCTCATTAATGTATAATGACGTTGAGGATGATGATGATCATTATGATGATGATCATGATGATTGTTTTGTTGATGTTATTACTATCTTATGCGTTTTGTAGCCCTTTGTTTGTAATTTGTGATTTTGTTCTGAAATGAAATAAGATTCATTACGAAAAAGACGATGAGGTGGATTTTAAACGAAAAAAAAGAACCTATCATCCGTTAAGTTGTCTACGACATGGCAGATTGTCTACGACAATTTCCTACTGCGCGCATACTGATTCCTTCCCCACACTATCACGAAGCCCATACCAAAGCTAGTACGTTCCAGAAGAGCGTCATCTAACAAAAGGGTGTCCACGATGGCTCCGGACTGTGAGACAGCCATCAGATGATTCCAGTAAGAAATGGAACTCGTCTGAAAACAAGACTGAACATGGCGCTGATGTTGTTATGTCACATGTCGAGTTCACCAGGCTCGGTGGCAGCTGACCGTTGGCAGTCAATGCTGGTGTACTGGTCTATGGACTGAACATATTGCATTAAAATCAGCCATGTAGCGGTTTGACCAGTTTAATCGCTAACAGAAATTGTTGGTGACAGCTCGTAGACGATGTGCTACTGTCGTTTGCGGTTGAAGTTCCTAGTTGCAGGGTCTGTGTCTGAATAAAACACACGTAATGGTTTGTTGTGCATGTTCATGCCCCTTAACGTGTTTTGTATTTTTATTATGTTGTGAGTGGCCCTTGTCTGACATGTTTGGATACACAGACTTACAAATATTCAACTCTTCCAACACACTTTTCATATCAAATCATATCGTATCCCGGCAGAAACAACCTTTTTTATGTGTATGTATAATTATGACTTCTGTGTACCTGTCCACATTTTGCATCTTACATCTTAAATTAGCATAAAATCAAATATGACTTTACCTCACAGACATTTTGGTTACATTTATAATGCATTCTGCTGGAAAAGACGTGTAAAGTGTGGAAGTTTGTCACTCAATGTTTAAATGAATTAGTTTGGTACAGAAACAACACCATAACAGATCAAGCATTTGACTTTATGTTACAATCTGCTTTATGACAAGTGATTGCTCGTTCTTCATTTTCGTTGCCCTGGGTTTTGTTTATCTTGCCTGAAGACCTAAGAGAACGAAACGCGTCATGTTTTGTCTGGTGATTCGTTTGTTCATGTTTGTCGGATTTATTACATAAACGTTTTAAGTTTTGTAATAAATGCAATATCTATCAAACAAACATCGACATATTAATCTTTTGAGTGGATATAAGAAGTGCATTTGGAAAACATGTATTTGATAAAAGTATGTCAATGTGAATTTACGCAAGTGTTGCCCTTCAAAAAAATCGCAGAATATTATCGATAAATAAGATAGATAGATTGATAGATAGATGGATAGATAGACAGACGTAGACAGACAGACTGACAGACAATTCGATAGATCGATCAATTGATCGATAGATATGTGTCTTGATTGGGTCACGTGTATTGTTTTACGAAAATCAGATTAAGACACGTTAAGATATGCGATTGCCCCAAACTGTCTTTAACACGTTTTTGTAGTCAATGTGTGTACTTTTTTTTTTTTTCCTCAAAACGAGAATTCAGTGCCATAAACAGAAGCAGAAGAGGACATACTTTGCCGGAATTTTTTCAGTTATTCTTCTAAAAGAAACTGTTTTATTTTGTTTTGCTTTGAATTTAAAAGGAGATTTACTGTTCCGCCAAGCGAAAGAAACAGACAAATTCCAAGACAAAACACGAAACGTTTCGACCTCTTTGGTCTTATTCGGGCAAGACAAACAATATCCAAGACAATGAAAACGAATAACGAACAATTACTTATCTCCTCAAATTGGGCGCAAAATTGATTGTTTTGGGTTTTGTTTTTGCTCTCCAGATATACAAAATTACTTGTATTCCTGTTTTAAGCAATATAAATAGTATTTTATTACATTACTAGTATGGTCTACAACTAGGTTTTTATTGCTTACGTATTGTCTGTACATACCTACATGACTTTGCATTTTGTTGCTTACATATAATCTGTCAACTGGACTGCTAATCAGGAAACAAGAACCTTCAATGCAAAGATGTAAAAGTAAGTATGACTTTAGTTTGATTAGGCAGCGTGGAAATGCTAATTTGCTATGTTTGGTTTTGCGTGAGCAACTCACAGAGTTCAATATAGGAGCACATATCGGCTAATTCATGAAGAGGTTCATGGGATCTCGGGAGAGTTTTCGGAGTTTCGGGGAGTTTAATGGAGTTTCAGTCAGGGGAAAGGGTCGGGTTTGGAGGTTTGAGGAAACTTTCATGGGGATTTGGGTGAGTTTCGGAGATTTCGAAGAGTTTCGGGGAGTTTACGGAAAAAGCAGGACTCCTTCGCAGTTATAGAATACTGTTTGTCCGGCTGGTATGGGCATGTATATCATCATAGCTCCCTGACCAGGATCATTCTAGATTGCACAGTGAGCGGTGAACGTTTGATGGGAGAATTCCTGGAAGGACATCATAAAGGACTGATTTTGTTGATAAATCTCTATCGTGTTGCCCAGGATGGAAGACAGAGGGCTGTAGTGATCTTGTGACTGCCCGCTGACCACTACGACACCTCCACCACTTACTCATATGGCAACGACATCCAGCAACAATACTCAGCCACATTACTACTACAGCCACTACTTCCCATAAAACAAACAGCAATGATATGAACTGTACACTTAGTATCTGACCTTTGTCTGTTTGTTAAGTTCATGGTGATTTATTACTTTGTTTATTTTTCATTAATATTCTTATAATCATCTCAAGAGTGGCGCGGGACTAGTTCCAGCTGGTTGGTTCGGCACATCTTTCTCTTTTTGAGTACTTACCCAGCGCCTGTCCTCGATTAGAATGGAAGTTCTCAGTGCTTTACAAACCATGCTGTCATTGCACGAGCTGCCTCCTGGATAGAGCTGACTGAACACTATTTGCTGGCACTATTTGTTCGTTTCCCGTGTCACTGAATCGCATGCCAGTCATTCCAGTTTTCAATATTTTCAGTTTTTCGTAAAGTGCATATCTCTATGTGTATAATGTCATCCATACCAATAATCAAATTGACTTTCTTTTCTGAAGTTGGAGATGAGATTTTACCTGGATGTACTATCTTGCCTGCCTGCTTTTACACGTGGAATCTCTCACTGGAAGGACTCTTGGAGAAATGGAGTTGCAACCAGTTTCCTGATAGTGGAGGAATAATTACGACCTTATAATAGGTCAACAGAAGGACAAAGTCCTGCCAGTGCACTTTTAACACTGGACGCTCCATTCGAGGTATGCTGATATGGCGGCAAATTTATATTACAGACAAGTTGTTAAAAACAAGCCTGGCATTGCCTGAAGACCCTTGCTCAACCATGTGCTTGTTACCCGCAGCTATTACAGTGTGACTGCGACACTGATCACTCCCTGGTTGGCAGCAAGGTGCGGCTTCAGCCGAAGCGAATCCGCCGCTCCAAGCAGAAAGGACGTCCTCGAATCAACACAGCCATGACGCCAGTACCCAAACTGCACGAACGCTTCGCCAGAGTCATTAACAAGGACCTAGAAGACTGCCTGACCGACAGCGCTTCGTCACGGTGGAACCACATCCACGATACCACCTACCAATCTGCCTCAGACACCAATGGAAGAGAGAGAGAAAGAATGAAAAGTGGTTTGAAGTAGGAATCGTGGAAATGGAGTCTGCCATTGCTGATAAGGAAACTACACTGCTCAGTCACAAGAGAGAGCCCTCAAAGAAGACGCTAGTGGCAATTCGTAAAGCTCGCTGCAACAACCAGCTAGTGGCACGTAAATGCGCCAACGAGTACTGACTGAACCTGTGCCAGGGCATTCAGATCTCCGTCAACTGTGGCAACATACGCACCATGATTGAAGGCATGAAGAGAGCATTCGGCCGTAGCGCCATCAAGATCGCTCCTCTGTCTGAAATCTATGTCGGATGGGGGGGATGGGGGAGGGGAGGGGGGGGGATGGGGGGAGGGGAGGGGAGGGGGAGGGACATCGGCGACCGTAGCAAACAAATGGAGAGAGATGGGTGAGCACTACCAGGAGCTGTACTCCAGGAGAACTCAGTCACCCACACAGCCATCCAGAACACCACCCGCCGCCTGCCATGCAGGAGCTCGATACCCCATCCACCATTGCGGAGCAAGGCCATCGACTTGCTAGCCTGTGTTAAAGCTCCGGGTAGCGACGGCATTTTGGCAGAAGTCATCAAAGCCAGCAAGGAGATTCTCCTCAATCATCTCTATGAGCTTCTGCTGCAGTGTGGGAGGAAGGGACCATACCCCAGGACATGCGCGATGCAAATATCATTACGCTATACAAAGGGGACCCAGCGACTGCATTAACTTTCGCGGAATGTATCTCCTAAGCATTGTTGGCAAAAACTTCGCCCGCATCGTCCTCAACAGACTACACCTACTCGCCGAGCGAGCGGACCCAGAGGCACAGCGCGGCTTCAGAGCTTCGAAGTCGACGATCGACATGATATTCTCCCTGAGGCAGCTACAAAAGAAAGTGCCGCGAGCAGAGAAGACCCTTGTTCATCGTCTTAATCGACCTGACTAAGGCTTTCGAGTTGGTCAGTAGGTCAGGTCTCTTTCACCTTATTGCACTGGACTGGATGTCCCCCCAAGCTCCTGAAAATGACCATGTGCTTTCATGACAACATGAATGGCATTGTCTAGTACAACGGTTTATCTTCGGACCCCTTCCAATCAAGAGTGCGTTAAACAAAGGTACACGCTCGCCCCGACACTTTTCGGCATCTCTTTCTGCCTGCTGCTGCGCTACGCCTTCTGACAGTATGAAGATGTCATCTTCCTCCACACTAGGAGTGACGGAAACTCTTCAACCTGACACGCCTCTGAACAACGACAAAGGCGCGGAATGTTCTCACCAGGGAGATGCTCTTTGCAGACGACGCCTACCTCACTGCCCACACTGAGAAAGCGCGCTACAACGCTCATCACCTGCTTCGCTGATACCTTAATCGGCTTAGGCCTCACTATCAGCTTGAAGACAACAAACACCATGGCTAAGACGTCAGCAGCACTCCCACATCTCAATCGGCGATCGAAGTGGTAAAAAACTTCACTAATCTGGGATCCATCATCTCCAGCAACTTCTCTCTGGACGCCTAGGTGAACGTGTGGATCGACATGCAGCCCAACAGTGATGGCCCGTCTAGCGAAGAGAGTCTGGAAAATTCCATTTTTTAACGTCAAACACTAAGATGAAAGTGTACCAAACCTGCATGGTGAGCACTCTTCTCTACGTAAGCGACCCATGGAGTCTATACACTCGACAAGAACGGAGACTGAACGCCTTCCACCTGCGCTGCCTCAGAAGACTCCTGGGCATCACCTGGAGGACTAGATCACCAACAAGGACGTCCTGGCCCAAGCAGGTATGCCTAGTATGTTCGCCATGCTGACACAGAGACGCCTGCGCTGGCTTGGCCACGTCAGCCACGTGGATGACGGTCACATCCCAAAGAACATGCTGTACAGCGAGCTGGCTACAGGCTCCAGACCCACAGGACGGGCAGCCCTATGCTACAAAGATGTCTGCAAGCGCGACCTGAGGGCCGGCAGCCTCGTCCCAGCAGACATGGAATCAGCAGCTTCAGACCGGATCAGCTGGCGGTCCACCATCAAGGCCAGCATTGAACAAGCAGCAGAGCACAGGAAAGAGGCCCAGTGGGAAGAACAGAGGCGCCGCAGACGGCAAAGAATTGCGTCGGCAGCGACAGATACTCGCGACCGAGATTTCACCTGCCATAACTGAACGGAGTCTGCTGCTCAAGGATCGGGCTTTTCAGCTACAGCAGCGCTGCAACTCCACAACTAACTGATACACGGCGCAACACCATGCCCTTCGAGACAGACGGATGCCATTATCGTTAAAACTCAAGCCAAAGTACAAAAAGCACACAAGAGTAAAAAGCAACAGCTTAATTTATACACAATACAAAACAGACAAGGGAATTTTTTTGGACGTATTATGTGTTCTTCGAACGTCACATACAACATAGAAAACCATATACAAAATAAAGAGGACATCTCGTTTCACCCTCTCCGTTGTTCTCGCCTTTCTGTGTCTCCTTTGTTCTCTCTGTAGCCATGGCGAGATCGAAATGGAAAGGAGTGAAATGGAAGCTGCTTTAGACAGTAACTCCAAGTGGCTGTGCGTAAAAGAGTGGCATTACGGACAGGTAGCAGTGACAGCTTGTTGCGACGAGCATGCTTCACTGATCCTTTCGTGAACTTGCGGAAAACGCGGTTTCGACTGCTTTAGAGAAATCGACTTCCAGTGGGAGTATTCAATTACAGAGTGCGTTAATCATTGTGCTGAGCGAGTCGAATATTTCCAAATTAAGAAAAGAAAAGAACTGTGTTTTCAAAACAGGCCCACTGGTAAAATATCTGCATTCTTCTTCATGTGTTATTTTGTGTATGGTTGTAAGAAGTGGTAAGTAAAATTATGACATGAACACAGAACTTTACCTTGAACGTATTATGATTTTGCCGGTACATCAGTTAAAGTCAGTCAGTTCACATCAATGCGAAGCTGTGTTCTGATAGGTCAAAATAAAAAGTAGATTCTGTCTGGATGATAAGACTGACTGTAAAACGTGTGTGTGTGTGTGTGTGTGTGTGTGTGTGTGTGTGTGTGTGCGTGTGTGCATTGTGTGTGTGTGTGTGTGTGTGTGTGTGTGTGTGTGTGTGTGTGTGTGAGAGAGAGAGAGAGAGAGAGAGAGAGAGAGAGAGATTTTTGTTATATATTTCAGCAGACGATTCATTACTGATCCCTGATCTTCGGTAAGAGAGCATTTGTCTGTGCATCCTTTCTTTCCTTTTTTGATATTTTGTAGAAGGAAAGGCATCGGTCTGTCGCCATCTTAGCCGTGCAACCAAGAATACCACAAGAAGTCTCCCCCCCCCCCCCCCCTCCTCCAAAGGCATACTGAAATTAAACACGACTACTATTTGTTTTCAAGTGGATGTTTTGAGAACTGGAAGTAATCTTCTCACGACACGCTACACCCCAAACTATCCAGAATACATCTGATGCCCGTGGAAACTATGTGTTCCCCTTTTTTCCTCTCACATTTCTATGGTCTCTTATCTGATGCCAGTAGACTTGAGTTGTCCCCGTTTCCCCCCCCCCCCCCCCCCCCCCACATTTCTACGGTCCCTGCTCAAAGATAGGAATGGAGAAGTGAGGGCGGCTTAGAAACAGAGAACAACAGCAGGGAAAGGGAAAGGAATAGAAGGAACTTGCTCTCTTTCAACTACCAGAAATGCACGGCTAGGCATTATGAATGAATACGGTATTGGTTGTGATGACGGAACTTGCATGCAAAGAAGAGGGCAGGAAGGGACTGATGTTTAGAGCAACTGACAAAAGTCTGACCCAGTGTGGGCTGCCTCACCAGAGCATGATACCCCACGCCAGTATTAAGGGATGACAGGGGGAAACGAAACCTAGTCAAACGCAGCTGATACGGAAAGAGCTGCGATGTTATCCTTACAGTCAGATAGGAGAGTAGAGTAACGGTGGGGTCTCAGAACAAAGCGACAGGACACAAGAAAAGAAGACATCAGAAATTCTATATTAAGTGATGTTGTTATAAACAAAATGTTGGGGTAGGAGAAAGTGTGTGTGTGGTGGTGGTGGGGGGGGGGGGGGGGGGGTGGTGGAGGGGGTATTAGGCGACAGACGAACAAAAACAAGGGGAAACGACGAGCGAATAAAAAAGATAATAAATAAATGTATGGTGAATTCAAAAAAATCTGTTTCCATTCTGATCATAAAGATCGGAACAGACACACTAAGAGAGTGAGGAAGAAAAGAAGAATACAAAGAAGTTCTGAATATGACAAGTATAGCCATGCAGAGTGTTCGCTCAAACAAGATTCTCACTGAGAGAGAGAGAGAGAGAGAGAGAGAGAGAGAGAGAGAGAGAGAGAGAGAGAGAGAACTCTGAACTCTGAAAGTTTTAATGAATAGGCCATTGCCCCCATGTCAAAGTCGGCTGTCACAAAGTATATACAACAATAGAACTATTGGACATATAGCATGAACAACGCAAGTGTTGTACTCAAATTCCAAACTTTTTTTTTTTTTTTTTTTTTTTTTTTGCTGTCCCAACTTCTGCGCCACCTCAGAGGCAGTGCACCCACGCCGCTCATTCCGACACCCCGTCCACAGCCACAGCCCGGCTGTCCCGCCGCAGCCCCGGCACCGGCAATCCACAGGGAGCAGTCAATGTCAAGTCGTCAAGAGGCAACCCACCGGAGGAGACACTGCACTGCTGCCGAGTCACTTCGGTGGTGTTCAGTGGCGCCTGTTCTGATCTAACATACGCAGGACGCCACTTACTAAGCCCCCTACTGACGACAATTGCTTAGTCGCGGAGCTAGCGTGAGTGAGCTCTCCCTCCAGAGGGCGCCACCACGTCCGTCCAACAACAGCCCCCATATGGACTCGCCGATACCGGTGACCCCGACGGAACCAAACCAAGGCCACAGACGTGGAGAAGACATCGAAACTGAGGTCACCATGAGAGCAGGGCATGAAGGGCCACAGAACTTCAAACATTTTTTTTAATGCTGATGAATGAAGAAAAGGATGATGAAGATGATGCTACGGATTTCCATTTCGGTCTGAGACTACATGACAGGGCTGTACCCTACGCTTCCTTTCATAATATATCCCGGCGTCAACCAGGCCCGAGAGATACAGGCACCTGCAGTGTTGGTCAGGAAATTTGAGCAACACTTTCAGAAACGCATCCATTAAGTGGATGAAACTCGACTGTGTGGTCCCAGCCTTCCCAACTGAGTCCGCAGCAAACTCAACTCTGGGTAGGAGCTGGTTGGGGCAGAAAAACCCACATGACTCTGATGGGATTCGAACCCTAAACCTCCCAGCCGGGAGTCCGCGACGCTAACCACTTCGCCACGGCGGCTGGTAAATTCCAAACATTTCACCCTTGGTTCAAAATACTGTGGCGCATCTTCAAAGCCTTGTCTAGAAAAGTGCAAGACGTACATTCAATGATTTGTGTTCAGATGCAAACAACATTGTCAGCTTAAACTGACAGGGACTACTGTATACTTGGCTGGGATGTATTGTTCCTTAATTCTTGATAAGCTGGACATTGCAATACAAAGTGTACTTCAGTTTCTTCTTGGCTTTCACAAAGTGGGCACATTAGTCCATGTTCCATTAGGTTTCTCCTGAAACGCATTTTGTGTACACTTAATTGTGAGACTCCTAACCTCATTCTAATCAGACTTATTCTAGCCTTTAGATTGCTAACTGATTGTAGATAGGTGGCCAAAATTAAATCAAACTTAAATGTCCTGCTAAGCTGGTAGCGATCACTCCGATTTATTTCATTAGACCACTGCATTCTGTAGTCTTGGATCAGTCTACTTCTCAACGCTTTTTCAAAAACTCTGTGTTTCGTTCCCAATCCCTTGATTCTCCCAAACTTCTTCAAATCCATACTTATGAAGAAAAAAGCGGATATTAGATGCCCAAGTATTCTTATTCGTACCATGAAAATATAACAACATTTTGTAGACTTTATATGGCAATCGATGAGGTGGCATTTTCAAAATTCTCAGCCAGCATTTAATACTTAAAAAAATAAATTGAAATGCAAAGGAAACCTAATTTATTCTCCATAGATCATTACATTAGGAGTTCTGATGCTCACATTCAAAAATCTTTCCATGGCAAAGAGGTGCACTTTTTCTACAATGTCGAGATTACTAAATATGCCCCAGATTTCCGCCCCATAACTAAGTATTGGCTGAATTTGAGTGTCGAACAACTTAAAGAATACAATAGGCGATTTTTCTCCCACAGACCACAAAAGTTTGAAATTGTTTATAACGCCTCTCTTTGCTTTGTTTGAGATATCGTAGAGGGTATGTAAAAAGGAAAGTCTGGTTGACATTATGATTCCTAGATATCTGTACATGTTTACAACAGTCATCTTATTCTGACCAAAGAACCACTGTTCATGCACAGAGATATGTCCATTTCTAAATATGACTATATTTGATTTATCCAATTAACTGTAAGACCTAGTCTTTTAGCTGTGTTGTGTAAGACGTTTAACTGATTTTGCAAACCAGTAATTGAATCAGAGAGGAGGATAATATCGTCTGCAAACATAAGAATTAAAATTTCCAGAAAATCAGGGTTTAGCTGGATTCCATATTTTCCTTTTTCAATTATTTCTACAGCCAACTCATTGATAAAAATGGATGGAGAACTGAACGGGACTACACACTTCCCCCTGTTTTAAACCGAGAGGACACGAAAAGGCTTCACTTAAATCGTTACCAACTCTAACTCTCGCGCTTTCACTGTGTATATGAACTAGTAATAGCCCGGCACATTTTTCGATTTATCCCTCTTTTCTTCAGAATATCCCACAAGTTTTTGCTCGAACAACAGTATTAAAGGCCTTTTTAAAATCGATAAAGACTACGTGCAATTTCTTGTGTAGCAATAATGTTTTTGAACTATAGCAAACAGTGTAAAGACGTGGTCAATAGTATTATATATATATATTTTTTTTCTAAATCCTGCCTGACTTCCATTGATGGTATTATTTTCTTCAATCCATTTGTTCAGCCCCCTTCGTTTAGTATATGGCTGTGTAACTCACTGCATACATTCAACAATGATATCCCTCTATAATTATCGGCTACATTCACATCGCCTTTTTTAAACATGGCTTCTGACCACTGTAAAGGATAAGTTCCAGTAGAAAACAGTTTATTGAACAAAAGAATCAAAAAACGGAATAATTTCTGCAATATAGAATCTTTGAAAATCCCCCCCCCCCCTTCCCCACACACACACAATTCCATCAGAGCCTGCGGCCTTACCGTTCTTTAATGAACGTACTGCAGCGTAAATTTCACTTTCTGAGATGTCCTGTTCTAGAATGTCTGTGTTGAAGTGATTTGATTCTTTATCGATTTGTACTTCTCTCTCGTCAACAGACCCGTTTTGTTCATTGGAAGTCAAGTTGGACTGAAGACCTCTGAAAAGTGTTGGTACCAATCATCCTTGCTAATGTCATTTTGAACTGATTTTTTTTTACACGATTAAGACTTTAATTTGCTCCAAAATTTCGTAGAGTCGTTTATATTGTCATGTAAAGTCTTTACAACTTTTTCTCGATGAGTTTTTCTGAGAAGTTCTTTATAATCTCTATACATGAGACAGTACAGATTAAGAAAAAGATTATTGATTCGTGCGTTACACTATAGGTTAGTCGTGTGACACAAGGGAGCATATTGACTGAACGTGGCCCAGGGTTTGAGTGAAATTTTTAACACTGTTCACGCGATTTGAATATAAACAGGCATTGACCTGTATCGGTGCGCACTCTGAGAATGGAAAGAGATGCCCATTGATAAAGGCAGAGGACTGTAACACATACAGAAGTATGTGAATTGTAGTAACACATTGAATTGTAGTACTCAAGCCGTAAGTATCTAATTTTATTGTGAGAATCTAGATGATTCTCCATTTTGTTTTCAACGGTTTATTGTCGGAACCGAAACTATGTTTGAAAAATTGAAGAGTTCAAAAATGTTAAAGTGTAATATGACTGCTAACTGGCTGGCAGTGTTTTGAACTCGTGTTTATCCGGTTTGTTATAGCTGGGCCGACTCCCCGTGCGGTAGAGGAAAGAAGAGACTGGAGATCGGGCACTAAGGTGGATGGGCGGGGGCTGCGCGCGTTCCCGGGCCAAGTTCCGATCCGCGGGAAGATCCAGGTTGGGCAAAAGTTTGTCGCCGACCAGTAGTTGTGATATGTAATGGGCAGTATGGGATCCCCGCACAGAGGAAGCCCAGTCCCGGACACCACAGAGAGTGTGTGTGGACACTTGCAGTGAGAGTAAACCTGCAAAATCAGTATGTGTGTGCAGAAGAAGCGTGCTTGATTTGGTTGCACCAGCTGAAAGGATTACAGATTATGAAAATATATAAGCTTTGATTGATGCCAGAGTAAAGAACCCCCATGGGATTTTAAAAGATTAAGGAGGGGATGAATCAAAATTGACCTTTGTTTGCGCCTTATGTGTATGGAGTGGATGCAGTTGTGTGCGGAGGAAAGACGTCATGTTCGTGTGTGTATGTGCGTGCATGCATGGATAACCAACGTCTGACAGTGGTGACCCCGACTTGGAACTTTTTTTTTGTTTCGTACCCCTCCCCTTGGTTGTGATGTTCCCCACCCCATTTTGAATTGAAAAAAAAAAAAAAATGATTTGCTTTTTAAGGTATTAGTGAATGTTGTTTGGGAACAGTTGATTATTACGTACAATTACCTTTTCTATTTGGATACATCCCCCCCCCCCCCCCCCCCCCACTAATTTTCTTTATATTGTAAAAATTTCCATTTTAACCCCTCCCCATATTTCCTTTCTTGATTTATTATTCAGCAATTTGAACAGAATTGCTGTGAAATCCCCTCCTCCATTTGTATTCCACGTTTTTTTTTTTTTCTACTGAGTATTTTAAGGATTTTCCATGTACCCCCCCCCCCCCCCCCCCCCCCCCCCCCCCCCCCCCCCCCCCCCCCCCCCCCCCCCCAGTACTTTATCAATTTTTTTTGTTGTAATTTTCTTGTTTAAACCCCTTCTTGTACTTATTATTAATTGCATAATTTGATTCCTTTCATTTTTGAATCAGTTTTTTATATTGTATCCATTTCCTGATTTTTTTATTTCAAAATTTTGAAATAATTTGTTTTGTAACCTCCTTTATTTTTATTGCAACTTTGATTTATACCTACCCCTTTGTTTTTTTTTTTTGTTTTTTTTCTGGAGTGGCAAAATAATTTTGTTTTCTTCCCAACCTCACTTAAGACTTAGTGTTCACTTTTCCCCCCCCCCCCCCCCTTTTCAAAAGTGTCCCTATGTAACTTTTGTGTGTGTGTGTTTTTTTTTTTTCCTATTCTAGTATTTTGTGCTAGTCCCGTCTCCGATTATACGGGTGGGCTGTGCCAGTAGGGTAGTCCAGAGGGCTTTTTCTAATTTCTAGTTACTACTTTTTCTTACTGTCTTGGTGATTTCCACTCTGTCTACTTTTGCTGTTTTCTGACTTCATTCTCTCTCTATTTCGTCTTTATCAATAGGCACCTATCTAGTTTGAAAATTTTCTCATTCTCATTTCTTAGGTAGGGTTTCTGATAGTGATTGTGTATTATCCCTTTTTAGGTGTTTGTCTTTTCATTGTTTTAATTAATGTTGTTTTAAGATTTTTTTTTGTGTATGTGTATGTGAAAGGATTGTTGAGTGAGTGCCTCTTTTTCTATTTCTACCTCTGTTTGTTAGGGCATTGTTGTTCCATAGGCTGGTGAGCTTCCACCTTCTCTTGCGGGTAACGAGGGGGCATGGCGATGGGAGACGCTTAGCCTTACGTAGTTTTTTTTTTTTCGTTTCACAACCGATTTTTTTTGGCCTTTCCTATTTTTATAAACAAATTTTTTTTCTTGGAAATTCTTCTTGGTGGTTTTGCTGTTTGAAAACATTTTTTTTTTATTATTAGTGTGTATAGGAGTGACTGGATTTTGGTGTGAGTGGAAGGAAAATTTTATACTGAAAAACTTTAAATTCATTTTTTTTCTTTTTCAAATTTAAAGTAAATTTTCATTGTTCTTTTCTTTTTCATAAATTTTTTTTTTTTTATTATCTTAGAAAAAAAATTTTCATTCAAAATGTCGGCCTTTGAGACCTACCTGTCTCAGGGTAAGACGTTAGGCCTTGATGGGCCGGAGTTGATTCAATATGTCAAACAGTGTGAGGATCGCGCTGAGCGCGCAAAAGAAAGGGAAGAAAGATAAAAGAGAAAGAAAGAAGAGAGAGAAAGAAAGAAGAAGAAGAAAAGAGAAGAAAAGGAAAGACAGAGAGAAGGAGAGGGGAGAGCAGCATGAGAAAGAATTAAAAGCCATGGAGTTAGAGTTAGAAAATAAAAAGGCAGATAGGGATTTTGAGTTACAGAGTAAGAAGCTTCACCTTGAAATGGAAAAAAATAAAAGCTTTTGGTGTAACAGACAATGGTTCTGCGCAGGGTTCTGGTGATGCGAAACCTATTTCTGGTCGTCTCCTTATATCCCCAAGATGCCTGACTTTGATGAAAACAAAGATGAAATTGATGCATTTTTGTTTAGATTTGAGAGTCATGCTACTTCTTGTGAGTGGCCCAAATATAAGTGGCTATTGTATATTGCATCTCTTTTCAAGGGCAGTGCGTTGACGCTGTATCATTCTTTGGTAGCGAAGGATACTTTAACATGGGATGAACTTAAGGATGAATTACTTAAGCGCTACCAGTGTACCGCCAAAGGATTTAGTGAGAAATTCCGTACCGTGCGTCGGAGAAAGGCGAGTCATTTCCTGCGTATTTGATTCGGTCTGTGCATTTTCTTGATCGGTGGATTGACTTGTCCAAAACTAAAAAGGATTATGCGGAACTTCGTGATCTGTTTTTGCGTGAGCAGATTTTTAAACAGCGTTTCAAAGGACTTGGCTGTTTTTCTAAAAGAAAGGTCGGTCGCGAGCGCTGAAGAAATGTGCGAGTTTGCGGAACAGTACAGGACTGCACATCCTGATCGGACGTTTGCCCGCGCAAGGGAACGGACACGGTTTTCGATGTAATGTCGCTTCCTTCGCACATCACCAAAACAGTGTTGGTTCAGACCGTGGATTTGGCTCTTGGCGTTCAAATCAGAACCGTAATCGTTACCGTGGAGGTCAAAATTCCCCACGGTGGTCAAAATTCTCGTAGCGGACGGGATCATGGCAGCCGGTTTGAACAGTCTACGAATGGTGGTGGTCAGCAGTCTGGTCATTTGGGTGCAAATACCGGTACACCTAGAGGTGGGTCAAACAGCGTCTAACTCTCGGTATCCGCGTAACCGTGGCCGACAGCGCGGACAGGCTCATAATACCTCAGGTACACCCGCAGGTTGTTACAATTGTGGTTGCTGGTTTCATAAAGCTCGGGATTGTCCATCTGTAGAACAGTCAGCAGTGAATGTCACGGGTATGTCAGGCAATGTTCCGATCCATCTACTGTAGCCCATTCGATGGTGTCACATGTTAACACTGATGGCTTACTGGTTGAGTCAGGAACTGTCAATGGGTTTCACTGTTCTGTGTTGAGGGACACAGGTTGCATTACTGCGGGAGTGCGCCGTTCTTTTGTTCTTCCACACCAGTTCACTGGTGAAGAACAACATTGTCGTTCTTTTGGAGGTAAGATTGAGGTTTTCCCTCTTGCTGTGGTCTCAGTTAGTACACACTTACTTTGAGGGTGAGGTGCTGCCTGTGTTATTGAGAACCCAGTAAATGGATCTCATTCTTGGTAATCTTCCAGGTGTTACTTCAGCATGTTCAGGTGCTGGTGGATCTTTTGTCCCATGTAATGTGACTACTCGTTTACAGGCAGACAAGGAGAAACAGTTGCCTGTACCGTTGTCAGTGCCTGATTTGTCTGTGCTGGATGTACAGCCTAAGGAATTTGCTGCTATGCAGAAGCGTGATGCCTCTTTGAGTCATTTGTTCTCTTCAGTTGTAACTGAGGTACCTTCCCCTTTGACTAAGCCTGTTTTGTTTTTTTTGTTTTAATGATGTTCTATGTCGCTTGGTCAAGGACAAGGGTGAAGTTAACCGTCAGGTGGTAGTTCCTCAGGAGTTACGTAACGTTGTGCTCCATACTGCGCATGACAGCATTTTTTTCTGGTCATTGTGGGATCAGACGTACTCTACAGCGAGTTCTTGCATCGTTTTTTGGCCAGGAGTGTCTCAGTCAGTCAAGGAGTATTGTCGTTCATGTGATACTTGTCAGAAGACTGTGTCTCGTAACCGCGTCCCTTGTGCGCCGTTGCACAAGATGCCGTTGGTTTCAGTACCTTTTGAGAAGGTAGCGATGGATTTGGTTGGTCCTTTGGAGGTGTCGTCTTCTGGCTTTCGGTACGTTCTGACGTTGGTGGATACAGCTACTCGGTTTCCAGAGGCTGTCCCACTCAAACGTATTGATACAGTCACAGTGGCGGAGGCTCTTCTTTCTATTTTTTCAAGGTATGGTTTGCCTTCCAAAATTTTTACTGATTCTGGTACTCAGTTTGTTTCGGACCTGATGAAGGAAGTGTACCATCTGTTGTCTATTTCTTCTGTAACCACTACTCCATACCACCCTCAGTCTAACGGGATGGTGGAAAGGTTTAATGGCACCTTGAAGTCCATGCTGAAGAAGGTTTGTCGTGACTGTCCCAAGCAGTGGGACCGGTACATTCCGGCTGTTCTGTTTGCATATCGGGAGTTGCCGAATATGACTTTAGGGTTTTCTCCTTTTGAGTTACTTTTCGGTCATTCACCCCGTGGTCCTATGCTTTGTTAGCTGATAAGTGGACTGGCACACAGATGACTGACGATGACAAAAACGTTTACCAATATGTACATGACTTGCACAATCGGATACTGGACAGTTGTCCTCAGGCACAACAGACCGCTGACAGTCAGACCGACAAGTATAAGGTGTACGCAGACAGAAAGAGTTCTTCTCGTTCATTGAAAGTGGGTGATCAGGTTCTTGTTTTGCTCTCTGATAAACAGAATAAGTTGAAGGTTTCCTGGAAAGGTCCTTTTCTTGTGAAGGAAAAGTGTTCACCTGTCAACTATCGTATATTGACATGCATGGAAAGTCCAAGGTTTTCCACATCAATATGTTGAAAGAGTATGTGGTTCGGACGAATGTTGCTGTCAATTTCGATGTTGCTCTTTGTGTTCCTCAGGGATTAGACTCTGCGTCTGCATTGTCTAATGAGTTACCTGTGGATTGTGTTGTTTCCACTGGTGTTTCGGATGCAGAGTGTTCACATTCCCCTGTTTCTCCCCCGTCGGATGTACAGGATGTACATTGTTCCTCTGTAGGAGTTGTACAGGATGTACATTGTTCCTCTGTAGGAGTTGTACAGGATGTACATTGTTCCTCTGTAGGAGTTGTGCAGGATGTGAGTGACGATGACGTTTCATTACCTACCTTGTTTGTTCAAGGCGAGACATTTCGTGATGTAAAGGTTGCTCCTGAGTTGTCAGACACTCAAAAGTCTCAGTTGATGAGTGTTTTGGAGGATTTTTCTGATGTCTTGACAGATACACCAGGGAAGGCTGTACAGGTAGATCCACACTGTATTAATCTGACTACTGATGTTCCTGTTAGGGTCAAGTCTTACCCTTTGCCTTTTGCAAAGAGGGAGATCATTCAGAGAGAGGTTCAGGTTATGTTGGATCTTGGAGTGATTGAACCGTCTGTATCACCGTACAGTTCTCCAGTCGTTCTGGTGGGTAAGCCTGATGGCTCAATTCGATTCTGTATCGATTATCGGGCTCTCAATAAGGTCACTGTGTTCGACTCTGAACCGATTCCAGATGTTGAGGATATTTTCTGTCGTTTGTCTGAAGGTCGGTATTTTGTCAAAGTAGACCTTGCGAAGGGATACTGGCAGATACCTATGTTGCCTCAGGATAAGGAAAAGACTGCGTTTCAAACTCCTTTTGGGTTGTTTCAGTGGACGAGAATGCCTTTTGGGTTGCAGAACGCACCAGCTACGTTCGCAAGAATGATGCAGAAGCTGCAGTTGTATCAGTTTTCAGCTGTAGTTTTTTTGATGACATTCTTCTTGCAGCTCGTCTTTGGCAGCAGTTGTTGGACTACTTACGCATGTTTTTGACCCGTCTCAGGTTGTTTGGGTTGATGGCTCGTCCGTCAAAAGTGCTGGCTGGTTTTCAGGAGTTGGAGTTTTGGGGACATATGATTTCCGTTAGTCATGTTTCGTCCGGAAGTCAAGAAAGTGCAAAAGATTTTGTCTGTGGGTAAGCCAACTACGAAGAAGCAGGTTCGCTCTTTGTTGGGTCTTTTGTCCTAATATCGCAGATATGTTCCTCATTTTGCTAGTCTTACTGCACCTTTGACTGAACTGACTAAGGGAGATAAGAAGCGTCAGATTGAGTGGTCTGTTGAGTGTCAGAAAAGTTGGAGAAGGTTCAAGCTGTACTCAGTTCATTTCCTGTGTTACTTCTTCCTAACTTGGATGAAGATTTTGTCTTACGTACAGATGCTAGCAGTAAGGGCATGGGTGCATGTTTGCTACAGGAAAAGTCAGGACTTTTACATCCAGTGCAATACGCTAGCAAAAAGTTTTCTGTGGTGCAAGAGAGATACTCGACTATTGAAAGGGAGTGTCTTGCTTTGGTCTGGGGACTGGACAAGTTTGCTAGGTTTTTATCAGGGAGACCTTTTGTTTTGCAAACTGACCACAGACTGTTGACATTTTTGAAGGCGTCAAAAAAAAAAAATAATCGCCTGTTAAGATGGGCATTAAGCATTCAAGAGTACTGTTTCACTGTTGAGCCTATCTCTGGGACATCTAATATTTTCGCAGATTTGTTGTCCAGGGAGTAGTGCTATACCATGTGTTTTATGGTTGCTGATGCTGTATTTTGTATTTTGTGATTGATCATTGCTTATTCATTTCTGTCTTGTAAGCTACAGTTAGCTACAAGTTTGAGTGAGTATGGTCTACACAAGATACAAGTCTAAGAATTGTGTATATACATTATTGCTGTATCATTTTGTGGTCAAATTGTCTGCATTTCTCTTACTTGCGTTCATGGGTGAAAATGATTTGGTGTAGCGTCATTGTAAATGACCATTTGCAGATTGGCTGCTGTGGATGTTCATGGTCATGTAGATAATTTTGAACCATGATTGGCGATTTTTTAATGTGTGTCTCATGCTATTGATACACGATGGATTTCTTGAGGTTGTCTTTTGAAAGATCACTGCATATTTTGATATCTTCGTGTGGGTGCTTACTGTTTCATCTATGCATATAGTGCAGTTCTTAATGGTTTCATCTTGCATATTCTGTTGGGTTCAGCAGGAACTGTATGGATCATGCAAGTGTTGTGCGTAAGATGTGGATTATGTATTTTGGAGATATTGAAGTGATCCATGGATAAAAAGTGTTGATTCCTTTGATGAATATACTTTGTGCATTTGATATGTATATATAGTACTTCTGGTTTTGGGTTCCTCTGTGGGGTATCCTTTTGCAAGATTTTTCTCCGTGGAAAAATCTTACCCCGGGAAGGGGGGTGTCATATAATGCGGAGCGATATTTCGTATGCTACGCGATTACATGAGACAGTACAGATTAAGAAAAAGATTATTGATTCGTGCGTTACACTATAGGTTAGTCGTGTGACACAGGGAGCGTATTGACTGAATGTGGCCCAGGGTTTGAGTGAAATTTTTAACACTGTTCACGCGATTTGAATACAAACAGGCGTTGACCTGTATCGGTGCGCACTCTGAGAATGGAACAGATGATTTAGATGAAGAAGAGGCGGACTGTGCCCATTGATAAAGGCAGAGGACTAACACATACAGAAGTATGTGAATTGTAGTTGATTGACCGGTACTCAAGCCGTAAGCATCTAATTTTATATTGTGAGAATCTAGATGATCTCCCATTTTGTTTTCAACGGTTTATTGTCGGAACCGAAACTATGTTTGAAAAATTGAAGAGTTCAAAAATGTTAAAGTGTAATATGACTGCTAACTGGCTGGCAGTGTTTTGAACTCGTGTTTATCCGGTTTGTTATAGCTGGGCCGACTCCCCGTGCGGTAGAGGAAAGAAGAGACTGGAGATCGGGCACTAAGTGGATGGCCGGGGGCGCGCGCGTTCCTGAGCCAAGTTCCGATCCGCGGAAAGATCCAGGTTGGGCAAAAGTTTGTCGCTGACCAGTAGTTGTGATATGTAATGGGCAGTATGGGATCCCCGCACAGAGGAAGCCAGTTCCGGACACCACAGAGAGTGTGTGCAGACACTTGCAGTGAGTAAACCTGCAAAATCAGTATTGTGCACAGAAGAAGCGTGCTTGATTGGTTGCACCAGCTGAAAGGATTACAGATTATGAAAATATATAAGCTTTGATTGATGCCAAAGTAAAGAACCCCCATGGGATTTTAAAAGATTAAGGAGGGGATGAATCAAAATTGACCTTTGTTTGCGCCTTATGTGTATGGAGTGGATGCAGTTGTGTGCGGAGGAAAGACGTCATGTTCGTGTGTGTATGTGCGTGCATGCATGGATAACCAACGTCTGACAGACTCATTAAACACAGAAATCACTTCATTAATATCGGTATCCATTAAGTCAGTTGCCCTTTCTATGTTTTTTTTCTGAAACTCATCACCCATCAATTAAGCTTTGAATACATCAATTTTTTCTTGGTCCCATACAATTTGTTTCAAGTTTAAATGTATGTTTTTGATTCTGTAGATTAGCTACATACACTTTAGTGCTGAATACAACTTCAACTGGCATCTATTTTGATTCTATTCTTGGCTGAACATTCAGAGAGACACAATATTTTAAGAGACATCTAGACACAATTACATAATCAACAATACTACATCCTGTTGGTGACACATAGGTGAAGTGACCAAAGTCAATATCATCTTTAATGGCACCATTAAGGATGAACAGATCAAGAGAACTGCAGACATTCAAACATTTACCAAAATCATTCTGTATCTTATCTTTTGAAGTTCGCAGTAAACGTTGTCATGAGTGTCTTTCTGCAAGGACAAATGACTATGACATCATCATCTCCTTCTGTACCATTTCACCCCCTGTACGTGCATTGAAGTCACCGAACAACAAAACAGATAAGTTGACAAGAAATTCCACAGCGTCCATAATACGTTGCTCTAAAACAGTTATGCCATTTGTTTGGTCTGTAACACGATAATATGGAGAAGAGGAAGGCGATACATATACACCAAGCGAAAGTACTGGTGAGTCTGTCCCGAACAAATTTTTTGAGAATTTCAACACATTAATGTTGTTATATTAAACATTGATTTTTTCAATATATTTGGTCAGCTTTTTTTCCCCACTAGCAGCGCAAGTCCCCCCGACAGTCTGGATGTGACACCATCTGACAGTCTGGTATGACAAACGTCTGGTGGTTTGGGGAACAAATGGTCAGGGAATCTAGCAGCAAACGTTTCATCTAGGAGACAGAAATCAAACTCAGCAATGTAAGATCGGAGCTCAAGATCATAAATCCGAGAAAGACCTTCGATGTTACATGTCATAAATCGAATGTCTCGCATGACACGAGCCTGGCCGAATCCCTATGTCCTTTTGTTTTCCACTTTGAGCTGTGACCTTTCGAAGTGTTGTCTGGCGTTTTAAAGCAGCACTTGTGCATTAAGCACTCCTTAGCCGGGTTGTTCTGTCTTTTGTGTATTATTTTGTTTCGAGGTCCGCGTCAATCATCCCGTTTGGGTTGTTGTAGTAGAGCCTTTGTCATTTCGTTCACTGTCTGTCGTTTTTTTGTAGCGTCTCTATCACATCATCGGTCACAACATGCATGTTTGTGTAACTAACTTTGTCAAACTCGTTGGCCGTTCTAGGGCAGTGTCCACTCGCCATGACTGTCTGGGGGTGTCTTTTTAGGATTTGTTTTAAGGACTGCAACTGTTTTTCATGCTCAGTGATCTCAGTGTTGATCCGTGTGTCATTCTGTAAGTCATTGTCACTCCTGGCATCGTCAGCCACTGTGATCATGTTTATGGGTGGGTCGTTGTCAGACGACTGATGTTGTCCGTCAGTGTATGTCACTTCCAAATTATCTTTGTTCAAAATGTCATTTGCGGCAGGATTTCCATCCACTCCCCTACCCCCACCAAACACAGAGTCTGCCACACTGTTCAACTGACTCAAATGATCATCTTTCAAAGCGTTAGGATCAGAATTTCCGTCCGTTCCCCGTTCACTGTCAGAAACCCAATCTGACACACAGTATGGCTGTGTCAATTTGTTTTTCATAATATCAACTGAACATGATTCCCTCCCATCTCCCTTGCATTGTCTGACACTAAGTCAACAGCTTTGCATGACTTTGTGTCTCGCTGACTTGTTGTGTTAGCTGTACTGTCTATCTGGGGGTATGAATAGTGGAAGGTTGAACACTGACCAAAAGCGAGTGTCCGGTGCTGGTGGCAGGGATGGAAAGTGATACATAGACCTGTAGCTGTAGTATGGTTGGCCATAGTTCCAGTCCCGTGCCCCGCTCCCGTTACTGTCCTCAACCCCACCTCCATACTCTCCATAATAGACTCTCGGATTACAGTCACTGTGGTAGGCCTATACCACGACCCACGGTATGGCTCCAGCCTTTCTCTACCATACCTCCGACTGTCGTAGTACTGCTCGCTACGGGTGATGTGGTCGCCTTCGTTGAAACCGTGTGTTGATGCGGGAGTCGTATCGCTGAGCGCTGCCGGCGAGGTGTTCCGGTGCCGTCTGCCAGCGGTGACCGGGACGTCGCCTCTGTTCCTCCACCACCAGTCTGTTACCCTTATAGTAGGCGTGCATACCTTGTCGTCAGTATTCTTGTAGCGTTTCTCTCTGTCTGTCAGATCGGCGGCAACCATCACATTTTTCCTCCGCTGTGCTTCTTTGCCTCGGTAAGCACCGCCATCTTATCAGCCCATCGCGCAAACTTCATGATCACCGGCGGGGGTCGGTTGTTGTCGTTGCTACGTACGAGACGGTGTGCTCTGATGATGTCATCCTGGCACCACACTTTGCCTGACACAGTCCCTTGTAGCACCTGGACAATCACTCTCTCACACACTCATCATATGACTCACTGCTGGACTTAGGCTGAACACTGAAAAACTTCAAATTGTCCCGCCTGGAGTACATTTCAAGCTTTTCAATTGTGCCAGACAACGCACCTGTTATTCGTACCATTTTGTTTTCAAGTTGTGACACAATTTGCTCTGTTCGGTGTGTTTCAAGAGTGGCACTTGTCACAATTGCTTCTAAGCTCGAAGTTTTGGCATGCAGCTCATGCAGTTCAATTTTTAACTCACGCACAACTCTGTCCAAGCCGACTGAAATCTGCTGAGTCATTATTTCAAATCAGAAATCCAAAACTTTTTCAAATTGTTCTTTTTGATTTTGCAGTAATTTTTTGCTTATTAATGTCGACAGAACCTGCACACAATTCGGCGTTCATCTGATATCACTGCAGAGTTCGTTAGTCCTGATTAATTCAGAGAGAGAGAGAGAGAGAGAGAGAGAGAGAGAGAGATCCTTCGAAAAGGGGTGTGTGCACAAATACACATATAAGCATACGTATTTGGTAAACATACCGAAACAGATGATCATAAAGATATATACATCAATACACACAAATAGTTAGATACTTGAGTAAATACGTAAACAAGTGAATAAGTAAGACAGATAAATAAATAAATAAATAGCAGGCGAGAAGTTCTAATCCTTCACAGTATCTACCGGTAAGAGGTGAATTAGATGTATTATGCCAACAGGCGCTGAGCTCTAAAATCACGACCCATGTACTGTACCAGACTGGCCCTAAAGTATCCCCCAAAGTTTAAACAGTCAGCAGGATTTGTACTGTAAAATTTACACATCACAGAGCAGATTATAGTCTGTTTCTGTTTTCTCTTACAAAAAAGCAAAAAACGCAAAAGCAGGCATGCATATCAGTGCCAGTTGTACAGACAAAAGCATGGTATACAATGATTTGGTTGGGGGACAGTATACAGAGTATCATTAAGTCCACGCGGTCTCCTGCATCCCACTATTAATCACTGAAGACAAAAGAACCTAGAGTCAGACCTCGAAGGCAAGCTAGGATGCAGACACCCTCACGGACTCAGGGCTGAACCATTAACAGTCCCCACACTGCCCAATAGATAACGACTCGACCCCGACCATACTGAGTGGCCGAAAATATATTTTCTACTTTTCACACAAAAAAATGTAGCTTATTTTGTTGTTTCATAATTTTCTTTGCTTCTTAGTTGGGGCCTTTGGTGGGTGTTTTGAAAATTCAACAAACATACTATG
This sequence comes from Conus betulinus, assembly GCA_016801955.1. Lineage (NCBI taxonomy): Eukaryota > Metazoa > Mollusca > Gastropoda > Neogastropoda > Conidae > Conus > Conus betulinus. The sequence goes on from JADBJO010000868.1 coordinate 478,793, forward strand.
GTATTACGCACCAGCCTTTTTCTGGGATAGCATTCTGCTTAAAATAAAAAAAAGGCAGAGGAGTAAAGTTGCGACTTTTCCGAGGTCGCTAAGGAGGAACATCAGGTTTCAAAATACTGGTATATGACCGGGAATTATGACATATTAGTGAGTTTCCTCCACTTTGGAGATTGTCTCTCCCTTAGAAGCTTGCTGGAAGCTCATTTTGAGAAGCATTCTTATTTCCCATTCACCCACTCAAGCACATACTATAGACATAAATATGTACCACTGCGGATATGAAAGCTTATCTCCCCCTATTTTTTTCAATCTATGACATAAAAGTAAGCTTTGTTTACAATTCAATATTTCTTGCAATCATTGTTATATCAAGCTGCTCTGAAAATTGCTGCCATTTTGCTCAGTTACTTGCCCTTGGAATTTATTGGTTTATTATATGTAGGTGTGTGTGCGTGTGTGTGTGTGTGTGTGTGTGTATACACACACACACAATTATAAACGAAGCTTGCTCTTATGTCTTAGATTGAAGAAATAGGGGGAGATAAGCGTACACATCTGCAGTGGTAGATAATTCTGCCTAACTAACAGTAAGTGCTTGGGTGGGTGAATGGGGAATAATAAATGCTTCTCAAAATAAACCTTAAGAAAACTTATACTCTCCTTGGAGCAAATAGGTAACATTTTCTTGTGAAAAGTAGAAAGTTAGGCAGAATTATCCAACAACTGCAGATATGAATGCTTATCTCCCCATATTTCTTCAATCTAAGACATGAGAGCAAGCTTTGTTTATAATTGAATATTTCTTGCAGTTATTGCAACACCAAGCCACTCTGTAAGTTGCTGGAATGGTGCTCAGTTACTTATCCTTGGAATTTATTAGTTTTATATATATATATATATATATATATATATATATATGTTAAAAAGTTGGATTAAAATGTAAGCATAAAATCAACAGCGCTGTTTCTTGCTGGTGCAGTCGTCAGGATATGGGGGGGTCAGTGCTGTCAGTGTTTTTATAGGTGTTCGCTGTTTGCCATCACGTGCAGTCAGTGTTTTTCAGGTGTTTTTTTTATTTCTGTTCTGATTCTATCAAAACAATAACCCCACAAACCAGAAATTGTGCAAATAGCAAAAGTGCTTTCCATGCATCAAATTAATAGATTTTTATAAACTTCCCCTCGCTCCCTTAAAAGAATTAAGTCTGATATCATCAAGTGTGAACAGTAAATTAAAGAACTCACTCACTCTTTAAATTGAAGAAATAGGGGGAAGATAAGCATTCATATCTGCAGCGACAGATAATTCTGCCTAACTAACAGTATGTGCTTGAGTGGGTGAATAAGGAATAATAAATACTTTTCAAAATGAGTCTTCAGTAAGCTTATAGTCTCAAAAGGGAGAGTGTAACTTTCAATGGTGAGGAAATTCACAAACAGACAATTCCTGGTCAGATGCCGGTGTTTTGAAGCCTGATTGTTTCTCCTCAATAACCGCGGAAAGTGGTACCATGACTTCTCTGCCTTTTTGGGTTTAACCAGAATACTATCCCAGAAAAAGGCTGGTGTGCAATACCATAGTATGTTTGTTAAGTTTTCAAAAAAATCAACCAAAGGTGCCACCTAAGAAACAAAAGAAAATCACGAAACAGCAAACAGGCAACATTTTCTTGTGAAAAGTAGAAAACAAAAAAAGATACCTCTGAAGACACAAGTGCTGAGGACCAGTCTTTGGAATGAATACGCAAGGGACTGGATACAATAAACTAATAAATTCCAAGGATAAGTAGCCGAGCACCATTCCAGCAACTTACAGAGCAGCTCAGTATTGCAATGACTGCAAGAAATATTCAATTATAAAAACAAAGCTTGCTCTTATGTCTTAGATTGAAAAATAGGGGGAGATAAGCATTTATATCTGCAGTTGTTAGATATTTCTGCCTAACTTTCTACTTTTCACAGGAAAATGTTACCTGTTTGCTGTTTCGTGATTTTCTTTTTTGTTTCTTAGGTGGCACCTTTGTACGTGCTTGAGTGGTTGAATGGGGAATAATAAATGCTTCTCAAAATGAGCCTTCAGCAAACTTATAGTCTCCAAGGGGGAGACAACCTCCAGTGGTGAGGAAACTCACTAGCATATAACTCCTGGTCAGATACCGGTATTTCGAAACCTGTATATAACAACAATAATAATAATAATAATTGTAATGAATATTTCTATAGCGCAAATCCTAGATTAGCTCTAAGCGCTTTACAAGGACTAACGAAAACACGCACGCACACGCGCACACACACACGCGCGCACGCACACACACGCACACACGCACACTCACTCACACACACACACGCACACTCACTCACTCACACACACACACACACACACACACACACACACACACACACACACACACATACACATACGCACCCAAACTGTACACCCAGGCACGGGGAAGCAGATAACGCACAGCACACACGGGAAAGCGGACACGCACAACTACTCACGTGCACTTTCACACACACACGCACTCACACAAACTGACATCTGTGTATGACCGGGACTTTTGAATTATAAGCCGAAATAGACTTTTAGGACTTTTAGTAACTTATTTCTCTTTTCGTTTTTTTTTTCTTTCTCTATACCATACTGAGACCTGCAATATAAAACAAGTGTAGAAAATTTCAGTTTCAAACAAGACAGTCACCCACCTCTGCTGGTAGTGGCAGAGAGCAGCCCAAGAGCCCTCTCAGCTTGTCCTGGTTGTAGCTGAGCCTCTGTGTCTAAGTAAAAGGTTGGCTAGATGTGGTAGTTTTTTTTTTATAATGGTAGAGCCACATGGTCACCCGAACAGGAAGTCACATGGGCACCTACCCGGGAGATGATCAGTTTCTTTGTTCTCATTTGAGATTACTACTTTAAAACATTCCTTTCCATTTAAATGAGTACTCCTTAATTTATACCACTAATAAAGACTTCCTAGAATGTGATAATAAGAGAAATCCTTGATACAATTTATTTTGTTGTTTGTTTGTTTGTTTATTTTCTGCGGGACAACTTCCTGCTTAGTAAAAATTTGCCGCCGAAACTATACACACAGCAGCTGTTCAATTTTCGACGGTTTTTTTCTTTGTTTACACTAATGTTTTGCAGAACCAACCTGGCTGTAATCTACCACAGAAATTCCTTATTTTATGTGGGGGGTTACACATACCCCGGCAAGAAAAGTTTCTCATAACCCTTATGGAAATCTTTTAAAAAATAGATTGAACTATTGGAATTTTCAATTTCACGTAACCTGAACATTTGGTAATCGCAGAAAAATGGAAAACAATCTTAGCAACAGTAGAAGACAACTTTTTCAGACCTGGCCCTTGAACCAATTCTTTCTGTCTTTTCTAAGAATTTATGTATGGGTTGTGGCAATCTCTTCATCCTTCCATCCCATGTGAGGTAGCCTAAAAGTGGTAACAAGACTGTCAGTTCTTTTGAGTGCAACCTATACTGGACACACACACACTCACATACACCCCCCCCCCCACACACACACACTGGTACAATTAGCTATCCACCAAGGCTAAGTCTAGCATTCTACAAGAGCTTTACAAATTTCCCCAAGTCCCCACAAAATAAAGTTAAACCGGATTTCAAGCGGAATGGTATCCCCTTGCTCCTGTAACCCTTTGAGTGTGATCATGACCTTTTCCAGCTCATGTCCCTCTTTGGGGGGGTTCTCTGTTGTGACCTGATGCCCCAAATTGAGTCTTTCCACTGCCTTCCTCGTTCTCGTGGAACGCCTTGGCAGGGGTTTTGCCTTTTCTTCCTCCTCTACATCTCTTATGTCGGATTTCCCTTCTTCCTCGTCATTGTCCTCCGACATGTTTTGCCCTTCCTGCACATCATGTTTTTCTTGGATTTTACCTTCCAAGATTTCTGGCTCCTGCGAAGGATTTTCTCTTTGGGCCTCTGTGTCCTCTGATGACTCATTCAACTCCCCTTGAGGGTTGACTTCATCTCCTCCATCTTGCGCCAGATCATCACCCAAATGAGAAATATCCTCAGCTGTCAGATCCTGTTCTTCAGCAACTTTTGTTACCTTTTGTGTCTGCTGTGGAACAAAGCTTGGTGCTATTGGCCTCAATGCCCTCGGGCCAGCGGTCACGACTATTTCCACAGAAGGGAATTCCTCCTGGGCCTCCTCATGATCCAACTCATGATAATCAGTGACCTGATTTGGAGTGTCCCTCTTCCTTTCCTCTGATGGAGAAGACTCCAACTTCTTATCAGCCAGCAGCTTCTGTTCCACTTCTAGAAATCCTACTTGTAACAGTAAGTTACGATGCAAGGTGCGCAAAACGCCATCGCCCTTCTCCTTTCGAACAGTGTATACAGGTAGGCCATCTCTTTTGGACACCACTGTGTACACATCAGGCTCCCATCGGTCGTCGACCTTTGAGTGAATTTTTTTTGCCCCAACTCTTTTCACTAAACATCTGTCACCTGGTTCTAGTTCTGCAGCGTGTGCTCTTGCGTCATAGCGTACTTTGTTCTTGTGAGCAGAATGTTCCATAGCAGCTTTTGCCAGATCATAAGCTGCAGCCATACTCCCTTTTAGTGATTTGATGTACTGTGTTGTACTGCACTTATGATTTCTTCCCAGATCTATCCCGAAAGCTAAATCCACAGGCAACCTGGGTTGGCGTCCAAAAAAATAGGTGGTACGGTCTGAAGCCTGTACTCTCATGTATCCGTGCATTGTATGCATGCACCACTTGTCGCAAGTATTTCCTCCAATCCTGCTTCTGAAAATCCTCCAGGCTTCTTAACATTCCAATCAAGGTTCTGTTCCAGCGCTCTACCGGATTTCCCGACGGATGGTATGGGGTTGTGCGACACTTATCTATCCCTGCCAGATCACAAATGTCCTTCATGAGTTTGAACTCAAAATCTCTTCTTGATCTGTTAGTATTCGGCAGGAAATCCATACACAAGGAAGAAATTGTTCCAGAGTGCTCAGGCAACTTCTTTTGCTGTTTGGTTCTTTGTCAGAATTGCTTGGGAGAATTTTGTAAAATGGTCCATTACCACTAAAATATCTTGTTTCTGTCCCCGGACTTCTATAGTCAGAAAATCCACTGACAACAGTTCCAATGGATAGCTAGTTTCTATTGACTGCATTGGCGCTCTCTGTGCATGCGCTCCCTTTCTGATACAACGTTCACAGCGTTTTATTTTCCTTTCTATGTCCCTAGCCATGAATGGCCAGAAAAATCGTTTCCTGGCCTGCCGCAGGGCATCATCGCAGTGTGTGTGGTACAGAGCTTCATGTACTCCCTTCATGGCTTCTTTGCGGTGAGATGATGGTACAACCAACTGGTGACTTATGGTGCCTTGATCTACAGATTCCTGTACAAAACCCTATCAATCATTTCTAGTCTGGCTTGTTCCCTAACAAATACTTTAAATTCTGGAGGACATGGGTTCATCTGACTACTGTCCAACTGTTTCCCTTCTTCTATGGTTCTAATTACCACACCCCAGTGTACTGTCAGCCAACTGTAACTGTCTCCACTCTGCGTTTGAAATTGATCTCTTGTAAATCCTGGGGGATCCAACACATCATCCTGAATTCGTGCTGGGTCTTTCAGCACTTGCTCAATGGCAGCATACCCCTCTTCATCATCATCAAGTACCTTTGTTTGCTGATGATGGTCTGTAGACATAGACCTTCCTCTTGCTTTGAGCAAGGCACACAGAACTTCTTTATCCAGCGATACAGTTTCCATTTCTTCTTCAAATTTTGTGGCCTTATCCTGAAGAAATTTTGTCTGTTCCAAAACTCGCTGGTATTCCTCATGTTCTTTGGGGGTGCCTGAGGGCGTCTGGACAGTCCATCCACATCAGTGTGTAAAGCTCCCTTTTTATACCTCAGATCAAAATCAAATAACGAGAGTGAAGCCAACCAACGATGACTTGTGGCATCTGGCTGAGCATTTTTCAAAATATAACATAAAGGATTATTATCAGTAACTACGGTGACCTTTGACCCTAACAAATAATCTCTAAACTTTTCACTCATTGCCCACTTCAAAGCTAGAAACTCCCGTTTGTGAGCTGGGTAGTTCTGCTCGCTCTTATTCAACCCCCCAGCTTGCATATGAGATGATGCGGACCTTCCCTTCCTGCTTTTGATATAGGACAGCCCCTAATCCTGTTCCACTGGCATCACAGTGTAGGTTGAATGGTTGAGTTTTATCCGCTATGCCTAAGATGGGCTCTGTAGTCAGGGCTTGTATGACTGACTCAAAGGCATTTTGGTGTTTTTCACTCCACATGTGTGATATGTCAGAACCCAGAGTTAGGGTAGCTTTCTTGCCATTCTTCTGGTAGTCCAGCTGGGAATGTAGCCCAGCATCAAATCATTCAGTGGTTTCACCATGGTGGCAAATGTGGGATGAACCGCCGATAAAACCCTGCAAATCCTATGAAACTCTTTATGTCCTTTACCGTGCGAGGGACAGGCCACATTGTCAATGCTTCTGTTTTCTCAGGGTCTGGGCGCACACCCTCTCCAGAAATGATAAAACCTAAATGCTTAATTTCGGTTGTGCCGAAAATGCATTTTTCTGGATCCAGCTTTAGCTGGAACTTCCACAGCCTTTCCAGAGCCTGGATGGTTCGCTCCTCCAGTTCTTCCAGGGATCTTCCATGAATCAAAACATCATCCAAAAAGACAATGAGTTCGGCCAGATTCATGTCACAGAAGACTTTCTCCATTAGGCGCTGAAAACATGCTGGACTGTTTTTCAGACCCATGGGCATATGGAGCCAATGAAAAAGACCAAAGGGTGTTGTAAAGGCCGAAACTTGTTGGGCTCTTTCTGTCAGAGGCACCTGATAGTAGGCCTTGCTTAGATCTACAGATGTGAAATATTTGGCCCCATTCAGTGTGAGAAAAAGATCTTCAATTTTCGGGATGGCGTAGCTATCTTTGACCATGTGGTTGTTAATTTTCCGATAGTCTACGCACATCCTCAGGGCTCCAGATTTTTTTTCCTAACAAGGACAATAGGACTGGCAAACTGTGAGGAAGAGGGAGCAATTATTTCAGCATCCAGCAACTCCTGGATGTGCTGTTTTGCCTCATCAAAATCTCTAGGTGGAATAGGCCTTGGCCGCTCACAGATCACAGTCCCTGCCTCCAGTTCAATGTCATGTTTGACAGCGTCTGTTCCCCCTATGTCCAAGTCATGCTGAATGAATACATCTATATACCCTTGAAGACGCTTTTGAAACTTTTCCTGCCAATCTGATGGTGTATCTGCCCCAAACCTAAATGTCATGGGGTTCTGCTCAGGTGTAGGATCTGTCTGAGGCTCTGATGGTGAAGCTGATGCATGCAAGTTGGCTTTTGCATGACTATCCCCAGAACAATCCTTACCCTTCCCACTAGCCACATCATTTAAAGATGATAACACTTTGTCAATGGCATATTCAGCTGTAATGGTGTACACCTCCCCAATTACCCGATTCTTTTTGAACCTAATGTCTTGTGTAGATGTATTTGGGACATACACCTCACCTGACCCAACTTGTTTGTCTGTTGTTTACCAGGTATTATTTGTAAACCTGTGGGGTAAAGTGGTCTGTGTTGGTTCCTGAATGAGGACTGCTGTTTGTGTGGAAGGCACTGTTCCATGTATGACCCCTCTGACTTCTGCACATTTCCCTGCTAAAATCTGTACTTAGTTCCCTTCACTTTCAGTGTACCCAAAAGACCACTAGCATGCTTTCCAGCTACATTTCTGTACACAAAGGCTGCCTCAAAACGGATAGGTAAGGTAGTGAAGAAATGCTTACCTCCTGCCTTTTCACCATGCTCTGCCAGTAGCCTGAAACTGTAGGTGCCAACTATCACTGGTACGCGTGTGCTGAACTTGGTATCAGGGCACACTAAAGCAAAAGTGGTGACTGTCTCATCCGTACCTGCAACAATCTTAGGCAAAGACATGGGTACTTCAATAAAACCTAAATATGGAACTTTTTGACCACCCGCCCCCAAAATAGTCAGGCCTGTGTCTAGTTCTTGTAAAGGAAACCTAGACAATTCCCTACGGTAAAAGTCTTCTGCTATCACAGTCACCTGTGAACCACTATCTACAAGACAACCAGTCTGCTTTCCATCTACCAGTACTGGTGACTCACAACTGGGACCGACTAATGCTTCAACAGTACTTTCTGCTGTCATTGAACACTGATCAGCCGAGTTAGCAAATTCTAATTCAGCTAATACCACATCAGAGTCAATGACAACAGAGTGGCGACTGTTCCTGTTTTCAACTACCACCTTGACACTTTTTGCTTTATCCGTGTCCAAGATCTCGGGCAGACTTAACTCTCAGGTGCTTGGGCAGTGTATCTGTGGTTCTACAGAGGACCTGGAGATCAGCAGTCGATGTCCTGCTACCTGTGATGGGGCCCCGCAGTTCCACTTCCTGTGCTGGAGGGATGGTAAGTTGGAAATTGCTCTTGAGCTTCACTGGCTTCAGCGTCAAGAGTCCCTGGTCTGCACAGTTCACTGCTGTCTGTACCTGCGCCTGGGTGTAAGTGTCCAGCACTGGGGGACGATATGATGGTGGGGTCTACTGGCTGTCCCTTGCCAGCAGACCATTGGCGTTTAACGCCTGCCTTCGTCTGGACTGCTGCAATCCGACGCCTCGCCTCCTCCTGTTCAGCGACTAGTGCCCGATTCGGTGGTTTTGGACAGTCCTTAGCAAAATGCTGCCCTACCACACCACACTTAAAGCAGTGTGTCCCTTTGGCCCTTTCTTCTGTGTGGGGCGTGACTGCACCCCAGGTGACCCAACCAATCCACCCGCCGCGAGTAACTTCTCTGCGACCCTCTGTGCCAGTAAGTCAAGGTCTCTATCCTCCTGAGCCCTCTGCCATATGTAGATTGCTTATGGCTGTGCGTGGATTTCTCATCTCCAGCTCCAGCTTGCGAACTACCCGTAGCAGTTCAGGTAGTGTCTGGGTAGTTTCTCCCGGGAGGCCGAACCTACTGCGAAGCTCTGAGCTTAGCGACGAGTTTGTCTGGTTGAGGCCCTTCACAAGGATGCTGAACACTTTTTGGCTCATCTCAGCATCACTAAACTTGGTATATTTGTTATGCTAAGTATATGCTCCCAGAGCCTCATTAAATAGTCTGATGGCTTCTCAGTCTTTGCCATCTGTGTCTGGCAGAAGTCCTGGTACAGATCATCCGCGTTCTTTACTACCTCAAACAGTGGTCTGAGGGTAGCCAGAACCTCCTCATCAGTCAGACAGTTCTTGGCCATCTGGTAGGGCAGTCCTTTTAAGCTGCCCTTTATTCGCTGTGTGGCGTCAGTGATAGACTTGTCCTGCAGGAGCTGTTCTGTCTGCTCCTCCCACTCAGGGAAGGACACTTCATTTCCGGTTGGCCTTGGCCCCGTGAAAATTCGGAGTTGTGGTGGTGTGCTGGTGGGGCCACCATCTTCACATCCATGGGTCGCTGCTGCTCCTGGGTGAGTCTGGACAGGGCTGCTGTCATCTCCATCAGATTCTGCTGCAGTTCCTCGACATTCATACCCGCGTACGGTTTTGGTGTCGACCCAGCATTGCCGCGGCTCTGGTCTGCTGATGGACTCCCGACTGTGCCAAACTCTGGAACTTCTGCTGCGGCATCCTCCCCATTGGCAGCCATGGTTTAATGGCTGATTGCCCTGGTTCTGCCTAGTAATCTCAACTGGCTCTCAACTCCCAACTGGCTAATAACACCCTTATCCTTATCCCTAGAATATTTCTGAAAATTTAATTTATCTATTCTTTACTTATTTTCTTTCTTTTTTTTTTTATTCTATTTTTTAAATCCTCTTAACAAAACACTAGCCCCACATTGGGCGCCACTTTATGTAACCCGTGTCCTTTGGTTACAATTTTGGGTGAGGTGCGTGCTTGTTAAGTATCTTTGTTCTAACTACTCAAACAAATTTCCACTATAACAGACTGGAGTCCACAACCAGAGTAAAACAAAACAAAGCGTTTATTTGAATAATAGGAACTATCAAACCCAGAATAATAAGAGAACAAAAAGAAACAAAAACTTCCCAGATCAGCCCAAAATATTTCCTTTCCAACAGTATGGCCTATCCATACCCAACACATGAAATATAAAAAAACACAGCTGAGATCCAGAGAAGTTTTTAGAGCTTTTACAGAATTTTAGAGTGATTTTAGAAGTTTTTAATCTTTATGAGTCTTAAGAGCCTTTTGGAGTTAAATAAGAAAACAGTACTAACCACCAGAACAAAACCAAGGGTCTCAAGCCAAAAGAAAAAATCGTCTGAAAAAAAAAACACAAAACATAGTGATTTTTCTGTCTGATCTCTCCACAATTTGTTCAAGTAAATCACTGGCTACACATAATCCTGAAAGGACAACTATGGCTGAAAAGAAAAGTTAACTACAAACCATAAACATCTAAACATATATTAAAATACACTTGCAAAATCAACAGACACATGTTACAAAAAAAAGAAAACAATGTGAAATAAATATGCTAATAAACTGACTTTCCCTAGTCCTCTGCTTTTACAGTAGGGAAACCAGTCAATGAGTCGCATGTCACCATGCCACATGGAAATTTTCCCTTTGTCCCTGGCCACATGCTCCACAACCCTGCCATTTTGCCAAACCGCATGGTCATGAATTGCTTTGTCATCCTGTGCTATCTTTTGTCTGTACAAGATTTTGCCCATGAGGAAAATCAAACAAAGTATACACCGAATGCTACTGAGCATTTCCTGCTCAATACCTATTATTGACCCTCTGTCACATCTCCATGTCACAGTGTACCCAACAATTTTGATACGAGGTGTGTTCCCCACACAAACACCTCATATCACCCCATTTTGGTCGCTCATGCACCCTTCCAATATTAATTTCCCAAAGGTCATAATTTCCAAACAGATATCTCACTTCTCCATTTTACTCCTTTGTTATTTACCAGCACATTTATATTGTTTTCCACAAGAATTATAGAAAACAATGAATACAACCCCATCATATCTTTGAGAGCATCTTGCCCTAAATCAGAATCAAATCAAATATACATGGACAAAGTCAGCACAAGTCTTACCAATACAACACACAATAAAAATCTCACATTCTAAATAAACCATATTTCAGAAACATCAAACCAAAATCCTTTCCAAACCATCTGCCTCTGTTATAAACTATTTCATACAAGTGTCCACAGGTGAAAGGTAGGTTGCATGAAGGTTTGCCACATTCTAGTCACAAGGCCTATCAGTCTTTGTTCAGTCTACCTAGAAACATGTGGTCAACCATGTGGCCCAAACCAGGTGCAAATTTCATTTCTTTTCCAACTCTTTTTTTCTTTGAGAAAACTTTTAGGACTTTTAGTAACTTTTTCTCTTTTCTTTTTTTTTTTTTTTCTTTCTCTATACCATACTGAGACCTGCAATATAAAACAAGTGTAGAAAATTTCAGTTTCAAACAAGACAGTCACCACCTCTGCTGGTAGTGGCAGAGAGCAGCCCAAGAGCCCTCTCAGCTTGTCCTGGTTGTGCTGGGCCTCTGTGTCTAAGTAAAAGGTTGGCTAGATGTGGTAGCTCTTTTTTATAATGGTAGAGCCACATGGTCACCCGAACAGGAAGTCACATGGGCACCTACCCGGGAGATGATCAGTTTCTTTGTTCTCATTTGAGATTACTACTTTAAAACATTCCTTTCCATTTAAATGAGTACTCCTTAATTTATACCACTAATAAAGACTTCCTAGAATGTGATAATAAGAGAAATCCTTGATACAAATTATTTTGTTTGTTTGTTTGTTTATTTTCTGCGGGGGACAACTTCCTGCTTAATAAAAATTTGCCGCCGAAACTATATACACAGCAGCTGCTGTTCAATTTTCGACGGTTTTTTTCTTTGTTTACACTAATGTTTTGCAGAACCAAACCTGGCTGTAATCTACCACAGAAATTCCTTATTTTATGTGGGGGGTTACATATATATATAAATTTGTTAAAAGCAGGTGATTTAAGAAAGGTTCTAAAAAAGTCTTTACAAATCTGTTTCGAGCTAGTATGCTCTCGGCCTGACGAGAGCATACTAGCTCGAAACAGATTTGTAGAGACTTTTTAGAACCTTTCTTAAATCACCTGCTTTTAACAGATGTTGCTCCCCAAGGGGTCGAGCTCTTTTAAAACAATATCAGGCGTTTTAATAATATATATATATATATATATCAAAATACTTGATACATAAAGAATAGAGAAAAAAATTAGTTAAGTACATGAAAATGGGATGCTTTATGATTTTGAGATTACTTGCTGGTATTACTTATGAGTTTTTTTTTTTTTTTTTTTTTTTACCACAGAAGATGGGTAAGGTAAGTGTTTTTGAAAGTTGTGGTACAATGGACTTGTTTAGAGAGAGAGAGAGAGAGAGAGAGAGAGAGAGAGAGAGAGAGAGAGAGAGAGAGAGAGAGAGAGGTATTACTTCTATCTACAATTTTTTCCCTGCACACCATGCTCCAGCTTCAAGTGACATTATTTTCCCCCGAAATTCTTCGTCGGATGTGCGGTGAAGAAATGATCTCTTCAGAGCGAATTTTCCTGACATCAAATTCGCTTATGGGGACTGTTTGAACACTCATATCAGCTGCAAAAGCAATGCCTTGGTAGAAATTATTCATTAACCCAATTCATATATCAAATCTCAAATCAGACAGCAGTGCTTTCGCTGCTCTGACCCAGTATTTCAGTTTTTCCCCCGAAGCGTATTTGATGTCAGGATGACGTGAATGAAAGTGCTCATCCCTCCGCACCCCTCCTCCTTCAGACAGAACAACACACCGGGATTTGATCCATGGAACCTTAACAGCAAGTAACGGTAACTCCCCGCCTATTCCCCACCCTCCCGCCCCTCTGGCTCCTCTTCGCCACGTTTTCAGACCAGTTAGTCCATAGATGCTAAAGCGTGGTCTGGCGCTTTGCTGTATAGGAACGAGGACAGCAAAATCCTGGAGCCACGTATTCCCGTTTTGGTATCCATGACCACTTTAAAAGGTAGGCCTCTAACCGTGTACTAAACTGATGACGGTAATTAACATGGCGGTCAAAAAACATTCCGATGTGCACTTCATTGCTCCTTATTTAACTGGCCCGGAGACACCGGCTCTTCTCCACGTCACTGCCAGGAGGAAATGTCCAGTTCTCACGATCAGTTTCTTTTAGCCACATTACTTTTAAATCATACCTTCCCTGCTACTTAAGTGCTATTGCACTCGTGCCGCTCATTCCGTTAATCCCCCTTCTGGCGTCAGTCAGGCCCGAGAGATACAGACACCTGCAGGTTGCTCATGAATTTGAGAATCATTGTCAGAGACGCATCCATCAAGTGGATAAAAATCGTCTGTGTGGTCTCAGTCTTCGCATTTGAGCGCATCGCAAGGGGCGCTGCCCAATGTTCCGGGAAGGGGCCAGTCGGGGCAAGAAATCCCACAAATGAATAGCTCTAATTGGAAACGAACCCATTACCTCCCAGCTGGGAATTCGCGACGCTAACCACTTTGCCAGGATGGCTGTTCAAACCACATATTTTGATTGTCCTTCATTTTCATTGAGTGCGAACTACGAGGGTGCATCATAACGAGTTTACGGACAGGCCATGTTAGGAAACGATGACAGGCAAACGCCAAAGCCGGGCAGTGCTCTGAGCTCCTTGCCTTGCCTCCATCTCTCCTGTGAACAACACTTGTTCCTCATCTCCCCTGCCTCCCTGACCATCCTGAAAGATGCAAACATGTTACTGACAAAGGTCATTATCACCCCCCCCCCCCCCATCCCTCTTCATCTCCTCGTCCTCCTCACCCACTTCCCTGGAATAGGAACACGCACCTGAAACTGACGAAGTCTTGTGCATCAGTACAAAAGATAGTTATGTCGAATAAAGACTTCGCCTTTTAAAAACTTTGGTGAAAAATATGAAGTGGTTTGATATTGTTTGTTGGATACATAAGCAAAACAAGATGAAGTAAATGTTGTTTCAAATCTAACTATGCAGTAAGTTGTTCCCTAATGTCACCAAGTCCTACACAAAGAACTATGAAGTACTGTTCATATTTTCTCGGTGCCTGACACAATGCACAAATCAACTATCAATCGACAGACCACATTCAACAATGATGAATGAAGATCCCCAAAATATTGAATAGATATGTTATTTAAGATTGCTTCTGTATATCAAAAGACATCAAAAAAAACAGTTTGGCATAAATTGTAAATCATCAATAATTATATATGATGAAGCAGTCTTTTTCGATATCTTTTGTTTTAGCTTGCTATTACTGTTATTTCCTTTTCAAAGGGCTAAAATTTGTTTTCTAAATGGCATACGTTTGTTCATTGTATTACCCCAGGAAATCGTCCTCCTCCTCCTCCTCCCCCTCCTCCTCCCCCCCCTCCTCCTCCATCATCATCACCATTATAATTATCATCACCATCATCATCATCATTATCCCCGTCATCTATGACCTTCCCGTCACCCATTGCTCTCATCATTTCACGTGCAACCCTTATTTACCCAATTCCACCCTGTCAATCTCCATCCCCAGCGGCCTCTTTTTCCTGTCTGTGCATGCTCAGAGCAACTCTTCTGCTTTTGTACTGTCGGGGTCACACACTTGATCTGTGGCCCTCATCGCTATCTGGCTCGCTCAACAGCAGTACAGCCAGTACGCAGGTAGAGATGGTCACTTGCAGTTGTGCGGTCTGCTGACAGCAAAAAGGCATTTTCACTATTTGTGTCACCATATTACCCCCCAAGACTCTAATCACCAACACTACTTACCTCTCTAGGTCCACACCCTCGTCAGCTTGACAATACCTTTCCTGTCCTCCCACTTCTTATTCCTGATTCCACCTCCCTCTCTTTCCCCGTTCCCCATTCCCTCATCACTTTGACCCTATTCTCATCTTCATCGCCCCCCCCCCCTCCCCCCTGCACCCCGTCCCGACCATCCTGTTTTAATTCTCATCAAAATCACGTGTTAAAAATCATATGACAGAATATTTTTTGTTGTTGTGAAAAACGACTTCAAATCTTTTACCAGCGCTGACATTTATTTTGATTGGATGTCATGTAACAAAATGGCAGAAGAAAAATTACGTCTTGTCATTTATTTTAGTGTGCTGTCTAAAGTCCACTGGAACGCTGGCCTTCACAAAAAGGGGTGAACATTTTGACACAAAATATTTCAAAAAAAGGCACACGCACAAACATGATCCATAACTATGTCACATATTATTCTAGGCCTTTGAACTGCTCAATTAAATACTTCCATTATTTTCGGATCACAGGTTTATGTATTTCCCATCAACAACAGATAAAATCTAATGGTAAATGGATACTGATGATTTATTATTTTGTTTTAAAGAAATCAGTATCTTTCAGATATCAGAGAGAGAGAGAGAGAGAGAGAGAGAGAGAGAGAGAGAGAGAGAGAGAGAGAGAGAGAGAGAGAGAGAGAGAGGGGGGGGGGGGGGCGTGTCGTATCGCCTAGTCAGCTATTGGGGGTGATAGTTTTGATCGCATTTATGAGATTTGTGATCTTTTCTCACAGATCTCCTACAGACTGCTTGCGGTGGGTTTGGCCTCTCTCTCTCTCTCTCTCTCTCTCTCTCTCTCTCTCTCTCTCTCTCTCAGATATCTGAAAGATACTGATTTTTTTAAAACAAAATAATAAATCATCAGTATCACTCAGTATCTCTCTCTCTCTCTCTCTCTCTCTCTCTCTCTCTCTCTCTCTCTCTCCCTCCCCCCCCCCCCCCCCCCCCCCCCCCCCCCCCCACCCCACACACACACACACACACACACACACGCACAGATACAGATCGATCAAATCGGGTTCACTTGTATTTGTCTATAAAGCTAGGTAAAAGGGAAACTCCCCAATCCTCTTTACTTTGGCGCATTGCGCGTCACGCCAAGACCTCCTTTACACACATTCACCGGCTCAGTAGCAGCGTTCTGTATTAAGTACTCAATACAGTTAAGTCCCTTATGTTCGTATTGAAGCCTCTCCCAGTCCTCCACGCCTCACTGAGAGGATTTCAAGGTCTAGGACAGTGTCAGGGACAGGGTCTATAAAACTGCTGGCTCTACCCTGCTGGGTCACTTCTTCTAGAGCGCCCTCTGAGCACCGTTGGAATTTAGCTCTTTTTTTAGGGGGTCCTGGTAGAGCAGCGCTGGAACTTTGAGGTAAGCTACTGCACGAACAGTGCTCCAGTCTCAGTCTGAATCTTCTCTTGTTTCGAGGGCTTTGGATATGAGCTGATCGCTTGACTGCTAGCCTTTGATTTGTTTGCATTTTAAAAACGACTTGTGGTATTTAGATGAGTTGAGATAGTTTCTACAGCTTTTGATAAAAGCGGATAGCTTTGACTGTTAGTCTTTGGGACTTTGCATCTTTAAAATGACAATATTAGGTTAGTTGGTATACACTTCTGTTTACCAGCCATACTGAATGATTGAGTCACCAACATTTCTTCACAACAGCAGCAGAAGCAACCCCCTTCCTCTAACCCATATTTTATATTTTAATGGTTGTAAAAAAAGGATTGGATGGCAATGGAGTGAGCAGAGTACAAGTTGCATTTTCAAGAGAAAACATTTGAGGTTGCTGACAACTCAGACAAGCCAAGAATAATGTTAAACAGACGCTGTTAAACAGCGAACAAAAAGTGACACAATTCATCTTGCCAAATGTTGTTTTTCTTTTCCTTAACATCAGAAAAACGGACAATGGGAGGATAAAAAAAAGTTTTTTTGTAGAAAAGAAGATTTGGTAGGAATGACGTCAACAGCACGCTCAACCAATCAGAGATTCAAATCCGCTTATGATTTGTTCCTTGCGTGCTTCTGTGAATATATCTGTCGCTCTAACAGCAGACACGGTCAAGGTGTTGCTGCCACACACACACATACACAGATAGAGAGAGAGAGAGAGAGAGAGAGAGAGAGAGAGAGAGAGAGAGAGCGTGCGTATCGTCTCCTCAAAATCGTCTTTGTCGGACTTTATAGCCCGTGTTGAAATCAATTGTACACACGCGCGCGCGCGCGCGCGCACACACACACACACACACACACACACACACACACACACACACACACATCTATACATAAGTGTAACAAGTCTGTGTATAACATGAGTGTGTGTGTGTGTGTGTGCGCGCGCGTGTGTGTGTGTGTTTGTGTGTGTGTGTGTGAGTGCGTGCGTACGTACGTAGGCGCGCGCGCGTAAAATTAAACAGTCTCTTCATGTCTTCAGGCTTACATGTATATTTCATAAATTTTCGCAGATGTACACTTTCTTAAGGTCAGGGTTACAATAATCAATACTTAACTTGACTATACACGCCAAAGTTCAAAACTGCTTACTAGAAAGACATCAAGTGAATGGGAAGTCAGCCTCTTATATCTCTGACCTACCGAAGATAACCTGATTCAGAATAGCCTGGTGGGGACAGCAAAAAGTAAAACTACGTTATCTATATTTCATAGTGTTGTCTTCGCTGCTGAAACCAATGATTAGCATGATGTCATGAAGTAATAAATGAATTTTAAATGGTCCGCGTGCGCGCACGCGCGCGCGCGCGCGCACACACACACACACACACACACACACACACACACACACACACACAGAGAGAGAGAGAGAGAGAGAGAGAGAGAGAGAGAGACAGACAGACAGACAGACAGACAGACAGACAGACAGTAATGATAAGTACGAATTTTGATTTTTTTTTTTTTTTTAAGGCTGTGGGTTCATATTCAAATATTGTCTTATAGGATGGAATGAGTGGGGGCGTGGGTCGGAAAGTAGAGGGCAGGGAGGTAACTTGATGGGTGGGCACATAAACACGTACGCTATTGTGAGTTAAGACGTTTGTGTATTATGAAAATATGCATTGTGCATGTTTCCAGTGACAACATTTTCATCGAGAGAAAGCGTTTAACATTTCTTTTCACTGCTTTTAGGTTACTATCTCAAGTTACATATTATTCATGCCTTCACCAGTTCGGCGTTTATTTGATTTCGGAATGAACGTGCATCACCATATATTTATCTGTTGAGAAAGCTCGTGCCCCAGAGCAGGGCAAGTGCAAAAATCTTGAGATTCAAATCACGATTATAGGAGAAATATAGAGAGAAGGGCAAGATGTTCGAACAAAGGGTTAGGATGGGGAAGGAGGGAGACAGAATGGTTGGGGTGCTGAAGGATGTAAGAGGGGCGGGCGAGTTTGAGGGTGGGTGGGGGGAATAGGAGAAGCAGGGCCATTGGCACACTGTAGGCGCGTCTGAAAGTTGGAGGAGGAGTTTGTGGGGTATGGGAGTGGACGAGTGAGAATTTTTATGTATTGTCTTCATGAGCTGATGACTGATACCTCGCTCCAAACTTGTCATGAAAACCCCTGAAAAAAAGTTTCAGATGTTGGGAACATTTGGTGGTAGGATTTTTTTTTTTCCCTTGCGATGAAGGTTCTTTTCTTTCCAAAATGAGTATTCAGCAATAACATTTCAGTATTCCACAAAACAAAAAGAGTACTTTTTCATAAACACTATATATGTACAAATACAAAAATTAAATGTTAATGCAAAGGGTGTTTTCTACAAAGTCCTCATACAGCAACACAAAATCATGTTTTGATTTCTTTGTTCATAGCATATGTCAGTAATATTCAATATGTATCGACCCCCCCCCCCCCCCCCCCCCCCCCCCCCCCCCCCCCCTTTTATCTTTAATTTTTAATCACAGCATCTATACAGTGTATTGAAGGATCATCCATATTGATTGCTATCCCTCCAACAATAATCCTGAGTATGGTAGCCACTTCTTTTAAAAAAATCATAGTAACACATATTTAATACATGTACATATTTTTCCAGTGTATACCTACGGGTTAACTCAGTCAAAAAAATATTTCCAGTTTTGGTTTTATATGAGTTGTCCTGCACTTATAAATAAAGAATTTTGCCCATAAAATAATTAGATCAAAAGTATGTTCAGTTAGTGTTATATCGTCTGTGCCAAATAAAATTAATTCAACATTAAATGATAATCTTTCACAGTTACTGCACTTCTCTCATTTTTTTTTTTTCAAAATCTTTCCAAAAAATCTGGGAGAATGGGCAGTACCATAAATAATGTTGCACAGTATCTCTTTCATTGACACAAAGTTGCATTTATCATTATCAGTTACTCCCATTTTTTGTAATAGGATATTTGACACTAAAATTCCATGACACCGTTTCAGTTGAAATCATTTAAGCTTTATTTTCTTTTATTTTATTAATCTTTTTTAAAACAGTCTCCCAATTAATATATATGGCTAATCGAGTTTTCCACTTCATAAAGGCTTTTATGTCGAATATTATATGTTTTCTCTAAGAGTAAACTGTAAAAAATCTTTGTTCCTTTATATGTGTACTCCAGATATTATTTGTACTGATTTATTATTTTTGTTACTACAGTTATTTTCGAAGATTATATTTCTTTTTCTGGCATATTCTTTGATTGCTTGAATGCAACCAAAGTAGTTAAGATAATATACTGTTAGACCCCACTTTTCTGAAAATTCGTCATGTTTTTTAAAAACTCTCCACTTTCTTTCAAAGCATCTTTCACAAGGTATACATTTTTTAGGTTTCCAAGTTTTAAAAAAGAATGACTATTATTATTTTGAATTTGTTGTTGAAAAATATGGGTTCAGCAGACATCTCTTTGTTGTTATCTAATTTCAACATTGGTGTTTAATTTATCATAAGCATTAAATACGTCTTTCCAAAACTGATTATATTTATTATTTGTAAATCTCTTAGCACCATAGCAGTTTAACTGATCACTTTCTGGATATGAGCTTTTCATTAATTTCTTCCATTTTGAATTGCCTATCATCAGTTTTCTTATCCAAGACAATTTCAGACCCTGAATAAAGGGCTTGTATATTTGGAATTCCAATGCCTTCATTTTCGACTTTATGAACTGAATAAATTCGTTTTATTTTTCTGTTTTTTTTATCCCACACAAAATCAAAACACATTTTCTGTAATTGTTTAATATAATCATCTGGTGGATTTGGCAATAATATCCATAAGTATACTAATTTTGATAATATAAGCGATTTTAAGATGGCTACTCTTCCCAGTGGTGTACAGATCCTTCTAGACAGATTTTAAACAAGGTTTTACTTCGACATATTTGCTTGCTGTATTGATTTCTGTTAAATGTGATAGGTCAGTAGTAAACCAGAGCCCAAGTATTTTAAATTTGGGGGGATTCCATATCATGCGCTTATTAGCTAAGTATCTAATATTTGATTTCTTATTTTTACCTAACCATACATTGATATTTTTTTTTTTTTCAAAATTCAACTTTAGACCTGAGAATTCTTCAAATTCCTCTAGAGTATTGAACAGTCTTTTGTGTATGACTTTTGATCTCCCTCTCTAACGTAAATGAGGTGTCGTCAGGAAACTGGCTTACTTTAAATTCTGTATCTGATATCTGAATTCCTTTAATTTCTCTTCATCTTCACGGATTTTGCATGCTAATATCTCAGCACACAGAACAAACAAATATGGCGATATTATTGGGTCTCCTTGCCAGCATCCTCTGGCTACTACAAAGCTTTTTGAAATTTTTCCATTCACGATCACGTAAGACTTGATGTTAGTATAGAAGGTATGTATCCATTTAATTATATCTTTACCAAAGCCAAATGCATTCAAAACTTTTTCCATATAGTTCCAGTTAATTGAGTCAAAAGCTTTTTCGAAATCAATAGAAATCAATAGACCTGGGCATTTTTTTTAATTTTCTAAATAATGTATTAAGTCATACAAAATTTGAATGTTATCTCCAATGTATCTTCCTGATATAAATCCGGTTTGATCTTCATGGATTAATTTAGATATAACCCTTTTCATCATGTTTGCTATACACGTTGATCCAATTTTATATGTAACGTTCAGGAGTGAGATTGGTCTCCAATTTCTTAAATATTCCCTAGGTTTTTCATTTTTAGGTATGCAAATTATTATTCCCTCCTTTTGAGTTATTGACATTTCTCCCTTAATAAATCCGTCGTTTAATGACCGAACCACGAAGTCACCTAACTGTCTCCAGAAAAAAAAAAAAAAAACTTAAAGAAATTCACTGTCATTCCATCTGTACCCTGGGTTTTTTTATCATTTTGCATGCTTTTTAATGCTTCAGATGCTTCTTCTTTAATTATGAACCCTTCCAGGTTTTCCAGATTCTGTTTCAGATAACTTTGGCAAACTGTGTATGTAATTATATCAATGTCTATTTCCCGGGATTCTTTTTGTTTATATAAATTCTGAAAAAAGGATTTTGTCTCCTGCAACATCTCATCTTTTTCGAATAGTGTTCGACCATCATCTGTCACCAGTTTCAACACATTCGTTTGCTTACAAAATGCCTTTTTTCTAAAGAGCAGAAGTATTTATTGATTTTCTCTCCTTGAGATGCCCATCTTGCTTTGGATCTTAAAATAATACCTTCTAGTTTTGTTTTCCTAATTTCTGCTATTTGTGTGTTTTTTTCTCATTCAAAACTATCATGTCTTCTTCATCTATAAACGACTTTCTCTCTAGAGTTTGTATTTTCTCTTTCTAGATCTTGTTCATGTGTTTTATTAAATCCCTCTTTTTATTTATGCTGTACGTAATAGATTTTGCTCTAATTTCCATTAACAGTGTATCTAAAAACAGTTGATCAGATATCATGAAGTGAATCTGATCAGCTGGTATTCTTTTTACATTCTCTCTTGTATAAGGCAATGCTGCATATTGTTCTTTCATTTCTTCTATAGTATTGTTAATGAGTTCAACATAAATATGATCTTTCAACAATGAGGAGTTAAAATTCCAAAACCCTTTGGTTCTTTCTTCATCTTTAAATGTTACCTCTATTGTTATTAAAGAGTGATCACTTCTATATCCAAAGAGGATATCAGCATTACTAACATTGGTTACTAAAGTGTCAGAAACTAAAAAAAAAAATCTAAACGGCTTTGTTGAAAGGATTTGTTCTTCTCCAACTGTATCAGAGAACTTCTGGGTTTTCATTCTCTCCATATATCTACTAATTCATATTTGGAAATCATCTCTAATACTGCTTCTCTTGCTTTGACATTATTAATATGTTTATAGTTATAGTAATCAAAATTTGGATTTAATACCAAGTTCCAATCTCCACCAATAATTACATTCGAGATACCTAGATCTTCAATTCTTTTTTGTATAGTCTCGAAAAAATCTGGTTCATCCCGATGTGGACCGTAAACATTCACTAATTACCTGTTGTCCCATTGTATTCAGCACCAAAACAATATAGTTTCCTTTTGTATCTTTGATTATTTGTTCTATTTTTAAATCAAAATTATTATTACAATATGGCAACCCCTCTTGATCTACTATTATCAGAAGAAAAAAAGCATTCATATCCCCATTCAGTTCGTATCTGCCGCTCTAATTTCTTAGTAAAATGTGTATCTTGTAAAAAATATACAGAATATTCCTTTTGCCTTAAATATCGAAGACATCTTTTCGTTTTCCATAATTACCCAGACCCTGGCAATTTAGAGATGACATCATCAAACTATCCATTCCCATAATGTTCTTTCATACTGCTAGTACTGTATCTGCTCTCCATACTCATTTTCACTATGCTATGATCATCATCATGTACATCACAAATTATATCATAAACATGACAAAGAAAACCTTGGACCTGTTGTAACAAAAAATATATACAAAGAATTCTTGGACATGACAAAATAAACACAAACAATGTAGAACATAAAATAACATTTCTGAATGAGTCTCGCTGGGCACATTACATAAGGCAAAGTATCTCAATAATTAGTGTGACATAACCTGTGTTCCTGAATACGACTCAAAATGACGAGTGATCTACTGTTTAAGTTTTTGTTTGAAATCTGTTATGCATCCACACACACACACACACACACACACACACACACACACACACACACACAAACACTCACACACACAAACACACACACACACACACACACACACATAAATGTATCCATACATAACTGTCAATCAAGACGCACAACAAGAACGGTAAAAATGTGTAACCTTTTCCTTTCTTACAAAGAGAAAAAACATGGGAGGGAAGGGGCGGGTGGTGGCATGTGACAAATGGGACAGTTACTAGAGAGACGGAAAGGAAAATATATATACATATATATCCGTACGCATGTACACGCGTGCACGCGTGCGCGCGTGCGCGTGTGTGTGTGTGTGTGTGTGCGTGCGTGTGCGCGCGCGTGTGTGTATGTGTGTGTGTGTGCACGCGCGTACGTGTGTGCGTGCGCGTGCGCGCGCGTGTGTGTGTGCGCGTGCGTGCGCGCGTGTGTGTGACAAAGACATGAATTTTGATAGAATATGCAACATCTGAGCTCATGTCATGGATAATTGGTGATAGGATTTGTTTTCACTTCATATACGTTACATCATACACACATGGCCTATGTATGTGTGTATGTATACAGTTACACGCTCACACATATATATGTACAGTTACGTAGTGATGGAAAACAAGAACAGTCTAACAATTCTTCCGCCATTATGGTAATGACTTGACAAAGATTTGAACTTCGGAAAAAAAAAATGATATTGAAGAAAAGGGGAACATAATATTAAGAACATATAAATATGAAAACCGTTCACTAGCTTCATGAAGGAACTATTGTAATTCCTCTTAAAGACAGATTTATTTGTATTGCCTGTTTCTAGGCCTTTCAACTACTGTATCGGACTCATCGGGCAGACACGGCTGATTGCGTCTGTGCTCTTGCCGTCAAATAGAGAGACACACCACAGTCCATATTTCTGTGGTGTTCTCACAACCAAAGGTTCAAGAAAGAATCCAACAGCACCCCCAAAGCAGCCAGCGAAGGGTAGTAATGAAATGAGACGAAAGTGTGGAGAGGAAAAAAAAAGTTGCTGAAAAACTAAAAACATTACGCAAACTGTATGAAATGTAGGGGATAATCTTTGAGCCTATGCGTGAGGATCCATTCAAGGATGCAAGGGAGATCAAAAGATATAGAACAGTCTGAGTAGTCAGCTCTACTCTTCAATAACCCAAGCATTGTCAGTGGCTAAGAATTGTGCAGAACAACCTTTACTTGGATCTCCCAAGAGATGCAATCTCCCACTGATTGACCAAACAATATAATGCTGAACAATTAAGTAGTGGGGGAAAAAGTGCAGGCTAAGAATTTTTCCATTATAACAGTAATGACTTGGCAAAGATTTGAACTGAAAAAAGGGGGGTGGGGTAGATCGAGATAAAGAAAATGGGACCATTTATTATTCCCCATTCACCCATTCAAGCACATACTGTTAGTTAAGCAGAATTATCTACCACTGCAGATATGAATGCTTATCTCCCCCTATTTCTTCAATCTAAGACATAAGAGCAAGCTTTGTTTATAACTGAATATTTCTTGCAGTCATTGCAACACCACGCTGCTCTGTAAGTTGTTGGAATGGTGCTCGGTACTTATCCTCGGAATTTATTAGTTTATTGTAATTTAGTCCTTTGCAGATTCATTGCAAGAACTGGCCCTCAGCATTTGTGTCTTACGAGGGAGGTTATCTTTTTATATTTTCTACTTTTCACAAGAAAATGTAGCTTGTTTTGCTCTTCATAATTTTCTTTTGCTTCTTAGGTGGCGCCTTTGGTTGGTTATTTGAAAACTCAACAAACTTACTACAGTATTGCACACCAGTCTTTTTGTGGGATAGCATTCTTCTTAAAACCGAAAAGACAGAGGAGTCAAGAGGAGTCAGTATGTGCTTGAGTGGGTGAATGGGGAATAATTTTTTTTTTTTTTTTTTTTACCTTTTTATTTGTCATTATTGTTATACCTTATATACAACGAGAAAAAGGGAAGAAAAAGACATACACACAACCATATACATATAGAGAAGTCAAACAAACCAACCAACCAACCAACCAACCAAAAAGAAAAGGGAGAGAAATATACAGCAACACTCGTAACTATAAATTAGGTATAAAGCAAGAAACAGACTGACATATATAGACAGACAAAAAAAAAAAGACCGCACACACATGAAAAAAAAAGAAGAGAGAGAGAGAGAGAGAGAGAGAGAGAGAGAGAGAGAGAGAGAGTATTTCAGCATAGCATTGTTTATGTATATAAAAAAACATGGTTTACTTATTGACAATGCTATAAGAATATACACAAACCTGTATGCATTATTCTCTATACTACTACCCAAAACAGATGTATACAAGCGTTTGATGAAACAAAGAAAAAAGAAAAAATACACACACACATATATATATATATATATATATATATATATATATATACATACATACACACATACATATATATATATATATATATATATATATATATATATATATATATATATATATATATATATATATATATATATATATATATATTTATATATACACACATATATATTGCAAGATAAATCAGCATGTACACACATATGATGTAGGAAGACAGACGGACAGACAGACAGAGTGACAGAATGGGTTGGGTCACAGCAAGTGAAGATAATACATGTTATTATCATAAGTTACATTATTTCTTGAGTGCCATAACATAAATATTTCAGCAGCAGAAAAGGGCCACACAGGATATATCCTCAGCAGAGGATCAAAACAAAAACACAAGTGCTGAGGGCCAGTTCTGCTTCTTAGGTGGCACCTTTGGTTAATTTTTTGTAAACTCAACAAACATACTACGGTATTGCACACCAGCCTTTTTCTGGTATAGCATTCTTCTTAAAACCGAAAAGGCAGAGGAGTCAAATTACCACTTTCAGCGGTCACTGAGGAGAAACAATAAGGTTTCGAAATATCGGTATCCGACCAGGAGTTATATGTTAGTGAGCTTCCTCCCCATTGGAGATGGTCTCCCGCTTCGGAGACTATAAGCTTGCTGAAGGTTCATTTTGAGAAGCATTTATTATTCCCCATTCCCCCACTCAAGCACATACTGTCAGTAAGGCAGAATCATCTACCACTGCAGATATGAAGGCTTATCACCCCCACCCCCCACCCCTATTTTTACAATCTGAGACATAAGAGCAAGCTTTGTTTATAATTCAATATTTCTTGCAGTCATTGCAACACCTAGCTGCTCTGTAAGTTGCTGGAATGGTGCTCGGTACTTATCCTTGGAATTTATTGTTCTATTGTAATTTAGTCCCTTGCGGATTCATTCCAAGACTGGCCCTCAGCACTTGTGTCTTAAGAGGTTATCTTTTTTATATTTTATTTTCTACTTTTCACAAGAAAATGTAGCTTGTTTTGCTCTTTCATGATTTTCTATTGCTTCTTAGGTGGCACCTTTGGTGATTTTTTTTGTAAACTCAACAAACATACTACGGTATTTGCACACCAGCCTTTTTCTGGTATAGCATTCTTCTTAAAACCGAAAAGGCAGAGGAGTCAAATTACCACTTTCTGCGGTCACTGAGGAGAAACAATAAGGTTTCGAAATATCGGTATCTGACCAGGAGTTATATGTTATCTGACCAGCAGTTATATGTTAGTGAGCTTCCTCCCCATTGGAGATGGTCTCTCCCGCTTCGGAGACTATAAGCTTGCTGTAGGTTCATTTTGAGAAGCATTTATTATTCCCCATTCCCCCACTCAAGCACATACTGTCAGTAAGGCAGAATCATCTACCACTGCAGATATGAAGACTTATCACCCCTGACCCCCCCCCCCCCCACCCCTATTTTTACAATCTGAGACATAAGAGCAAGCTTTGTTTATAATTCAATATTTCTTGCAGTTATTGCAACACGTAGCTGCTCTGTAAGTTGCTGGAATGGTGCTCGGTACTTTATCCTTGGAATTTATTGTTTTATTATATATATATATATATATATATATATATAGAGAGAGAGAGAGAGAGAGAGAGAGAGAGAGAAAGAGCCGTACAATGAAAAGCAATCTAGCAAGTTCTTTCTTTCCATGTTTTGGCACTAGGCTTTCCTCAGTGTTTCTTTAGATAATATATTCGCAGTTTTTTTTTTTAGGTAAATACATTTACAGTGTTTCTTTAGATAATATACTTGCAGTGTTTCTTTAGTGATTAGTGTTTCTTTAATCTAAAAACAAAGTAATTGAGCTCTCAAGACCATGATCAAAGAGCAGTTTTAAGGAATTGTTCGCACAGACGAAACAAAAAGATTTCGTGTGAGTAGTAGCTCCATCTCATATTGCGCATTTCTTAGAGTAGGGTATTACGTCTTCTGTATTATGTTCTCCAGTTATCAAATCTATTATCACTTGATGTCTTCAGTCTGTAAATAACCTTCACTCATTTCTAACACATATATCAGCCAGCATACCTTATCACCATGGCGACGACAGGCCTGACCACCACGGCTTCAGCATTGTCCAATACGACCCACATCTACGACACCTACGACCTGTTCATCCACCCTCACTGGAAGCAGTTTCCCCTCATCCCGGAAACCTGGCACTACGCCATCGGCGTCTACATCACTGTGGTGGGCATCAGTGGAACCCTGGGCAACCTCCTCGTCATCTACATCTTTGGCACGTGAGTAGGGGGGGGGGGGGGGGGGGGGTGTTAAAAGTGGATTTGCACCTCTGTTTCTGGTTCTCATTTTCTTTAACCATGGTTATTTAATCTGCTCTTAGCTCAGATGAGAAGACTGGAACCACAGTTGAGATTCATTTCTGTAGAAGACACATTTCTCAGATGTTGCTCACATTTCCTAAAACAAAAATGAATGAATGAAAACAAAAATGAACAAATGAAACATGTCAGATGCAAGAGTCAAATTCTAGGGTGTAAGTGATAAAAGCCATTAGAGAAAGTTTAGAGTATACAACCCTGTCGTTGAAATCGGCAACACAAAGTGGACTGGATAATATCCTTATTTCCCCTGTCTGCATGAATCATCACTTAATTTATCTTAGGTTTTACGTTCTTTTCTCTCATGGTAACCTTGGTTTTGGCTTTCTCCACATTTTTTACCGGTCATAAATTTGTATAAAAATCTTCCATATGAATAGGTCGGTGTGATTATCAACCCTCTGCAAAGGGACACTCAGTCATAGTAAGGAGTATGACAGTACAGACGAAACTGGTTCCAACCGACAGAACCCAGCAGCAGTGCTGTATCTGGTGGGTGATCGACTGACTTACTGGCGCTGATACCACCAGAGGACAATTTGATATGGCTGGGCAGGGTAAGTCAATAAAATAGGGGTGAAAATAATACTGCTATTAGAGAATGAGAATTCTGGCGGCAAAAGAAAAGTGTCGTATGTTTGCAGAGCTATTGCTCTACAAGTAAGTGATCTGTAAAAGCCTATATGTGTGTGTGACAGAAGTAAACTTGAGCGACTTTCCGTGATGCAAACTGGGGCGATGTTGTTTTTCAGCACCAAGTCTCTCCGGACGCCGTCCAACATGTTCATTGTGAACCTGGCTCTCAGTGACCTGACTTTCTCTGCTGTGAACGGCTTCCCTCTGCTCACCCTGTCGCCTTTCAACAGGCGATGGATATTTGGCAAAGTGGGTGAGTGAACTATACGTGCTTTTAACGACTCTAACAGGCGATGGATATTTGGCAAAATGGGTGAGTGTCTTAGCAAACAAAATGCCGCTGTCCTCACGGACTAGACGTAGTTTTTTATTCCTAGACGTGGTTTTTAACGACTTTAATAGGCGATGGATGTTTGGTAAAGTTGGTGAATGTATTAGACTTCCTTTGATCAATGGTAATAGGCGATGAATGGTTAACAAAGTGGATGAGTGAAGTACACGAGCTTTTAGCAATTTCAGCGGCCAATGGATGTATGGTAAATCTCGTGAGTGAATAAGAGTGTTATCTTAACAGGCGATAAACTGTGTGTTAGGCAGAACTGGTGAGCAGTCTGGACATGATCTATTGATTTTTAGGCAAACTTGGTGGGTGAATTGGACACATCCTTGGCAATTTATATGGAGGATGAATATTTGGCCATCAACGAAGTTGAACTGGACGTACTTTCAGAGAATGTAGCACTTGAGTGGGTGGTAACTTAGCATACTTTGTCAGTAAAT
>JADBJO010000868.1:510551-513051 GCA_016801955.1 Conus betulinus
TTCCTGGAGTTATTCTAGGATGGTGTCTAAGCTTTGTGTTGTTTTCAGAAGAGTTGGTGGTTTTGCCACTGGAAAAGGCCGTGACTGGTTTGTAGTTAGACCTTCAGAAGTGTCGAACAGCCATGGTTTCATAATTCTGCTGTGTAATTGTAAAGTGGAATGCGCGACATTTAGTACAGGTGATCAGTTTGAGAATCAGTCCTTTTCGGAAATCCGTTCACCATTGATGCATCAGTATGTAATATAAATCTCTACCTAGATTTGTTCTTCAAATTTCACTCACAACGCTACGTCTAAAAGAGTTCTAAATTTATAAATCTGTTTCAAACAAGAGTGCAGTTCATCCCGATTGAATTTACACATCATATCCGTCATAATTTTACCCCCCCCCCCAAACTCATTCTCTGGCGTCTTCTAAAACTTAACGAAAGATATAGTTACTGTTTAAAATCACGACTTTTTCCAGTGGCAAAGTCAGACCCCTTTGAAGCTGAATCAACACAAGCTAAGGCAAACGAACAGAATAACTCCAAGAATTTGCATTGTTAGAACCACTCTGAGCATTTTCGAAACGTTGTGATTGCAGGGTTAGCTCCCTTTGGTTTGAATTATACACAGGCTCTACTTGTTTATAGTCAACACGGCATGTCTCCGCCTAAATAACTTAAATGACTCTTCAACGCTGCATAAACAAGCAATGTGCTGATGTAATTATTCCAGCTATGATCTTTGTTTGATCTGCAATTGCTTAATCATTTATCTATAGTAGATATGTTTGCGTGAAAGTTTATAGAATATAGGTAAATGTTGATAAGATATTGTGGACTGGCTGTACAGTCAAGAGATCAATAATTATAGGTAAACAAGATAACATTGAAATAAACAATCGCTCCTCTGTTTATAACTCCCCTTTCCCACGTCCCCGCACCCAGTGAGATGTCCAACCTCAGCGACTTCAATACCAGTCCCTGTGACGACGCCATAAAGATGAAGTCTACGGGATATAACCCTGAGAACAACGGAGCCCTGATCCGGGACATCTTGCAGGCCTTTGTCGGCGTGGTCAACGCTCAGGGTCAACGCCAGGTCCCTGTCTACTTGCGCCCCAGTACCTGGCACAGGTGACTGGACAAATGCCACAAAATGCCGGACAACAGGTACGTTTTTGAGAGAGAGAGAGAGAGAGAGAGAGAGAGAGAGAGAGAGAGAGAGAGAGAGAGAGAGAGAGTGTGTGTGTGTGTGTGTGAACCAAAGAGAGAGGGAGAGAGAGAGAGAGAAGAGAGAGAGAGAGAGAGAGAGAGAGAGAGAGAGAGAGAGAGAGAGAGAGAGAGACAGAGACAGAGACAGAGAGTGTGTGTGTGCAGTAAATAATCAAGTTGAGTTCTGGCTATGGATTCCTAATTTTTTCTCGAGCCTGTTTTGATAGATGGTTCAGAATTCAAGTTAGACGATGGTCTTGCCCCACAGTTAGAAGTCAAGCATGAACGCCATAGAACGAACATAATATTAGTTTTTTCTACCCACTGTCCAGCTAGACAGTTTATTACGCAAACGTATCAAAGAGCCAATAATTCACCCCTCAGTCGCCAGCTTAACTGATAAATCGTTAACAAAGAAAAGCCAGCCAAACCATATTTGGCTTACGAATGTTTGTTTGTTTGTTTGTTTTTTAATCCGCGTACGCAGGCTGGCACTCCTGCGGACACTCCCTGTGTAGACAGGCGAGGATTAGTCCCATCTGCCCAACAAAGGGAGTAGAGTTTTGTGTGTATGACTGTTTTATATATCCCGCCATTAAGGCAGCCATACTCCAGCTTCGGGAAAGGTGCATGCTATATGTAACGTATCATCCATGCCAACGGCCAAACTGGCCTTCTCTTTCGAAAGCTGGTGATGGGGTTTTGTGTGTGCGCAATATGTTATGCGTGCGTTCACACACGGAACCTCGGTTTATAGTCTCATTCGAAGGACTGTATGGGAAACCGATGTTAACACGATCTCTTTGGCTATAGGTGCCGCAAAATAAGTGAGATATTTTGAAAAAAATACACACACACACACACACACACATATATATATATATATATGTATTTTTATCTCCTCTTACTTCTTCAGTCTAAGACATAAGAGCAAGCATTGTTTATGATTGAATATATATATATATATATATATATATATATATATATATATATATATATGAATTTATAAACAAAGCTTGCTCTTATGTCTCAGATTGTAGAAATAGTTTGTATATATAATGGTGTATTCAACGTTGGTCATGCAACCTGACACTTTATTCGTCCTCGACGTACAACGGCACTCCGTCTTGTCAGTTCCCACAGGCTTTGCCCACTAAGCAGGCCGCAGAGCCCGCGGACTCTGTGCCCAGCCCTCTTCCCATGCCCACTCAGCCCTTCACTGTCTCTCCATCAGCCGTTGTCAACATGGCCGCTGCTTCCCAAGCCAGCGTCCCTGCACATGGCGCGGCCGGAAGTCAGGT
>JADBJO010000868.1:515551-518051 GCA_016801955.1 Conus betulinus
AAAAAAAAAAAAAAAATCCGGGAGAACCGGTTAGCACTCTGATGCCAATGGATGGATTTTCTCCACTTTGTATTGATCAGTCTCGCTTAACGAGCACATAATAGATGATAAAGTATATATTAATAAAATAATCTAGACAATGAATATAATCCTTATATATCGTTGCGTTAAATGCAGAAGTTATTCTGATATGTATACTGTATGTATGCAAAGGGTGTCATCATCATGTACGTGTCATATATAACATTGGAATCTGTTCAGGAACTTTACAAAGAGGTACCATCGTTGAAAAGAAAGTATCCATCTACCTAGCCATCAATCTACATATCTGTCTATCTGATCATCAATCCTTCTGTCTTATTATCTCTCTATTCTTCTGTCGATCTATCTTTCTATACATAACATTACAAGGAAAGGAGGAACAAAAAAGAAGGAGAAAAAAGAAGGAAAGAAATATAGGGGAAGAGAAGGAGGCAAGCAATGAACTGTGGGAAATAGAAAGTAGACACGTAAGAAATAGCAAAGGAAGCAGGGGATGAAAGACAGGAGAAGAGAACAGGGAGGACACAGACAGGAAGAAAGGTTATGTCGGAAAATGGTTTATGTTGTCGTGCAGCCAAAAAGACAGTGTTTTGTTTTGCTCTGTTCTGTACAAAAATCAGTATTCTTTGATGTCTTTGTGTAGTGTGTGTGTGTGTGTGTGTGTGTGTGTGTGTGTGTGTGTGTGTGTGTGTGCGTGCGTGCGTGCGTGCGTGCGTGCGTGCGTGTGTGTGTGTTGTGACATTTTGCTTTTATTCACACATTTTGTCACACACATACATACATCTACAATTTAAACAAAACTAGTGCATGCTATAATCACAATCTCACACATAATAGCAATAATAACAATTTCGCTCATACGAGACAGATATAGACAAACATGAGTGATTGGTTGCATAGTCTGGCACTCACCACACACACGCACGTGCACAGACTCCATGACTAAGACATTACACTGTGGATCACTTACCACCCTGGCACAGCCAACTCTGTTCCCTCTTCCTATTAGGTCTGAGGGATGATCACACACATTAATACAAACAGATGAAAGAGACAGATAGGAAATCCACAGACTGAAGTTCAAGCAGTCTACTTTCTACTTACTTCGACTTTCTTCCTTTTAAAATGTCACTTCATTTCCAATTCATACAAGATGCATATTGTCTTTGTGGAATATAAGTCTCCAAGGGGGAGACAGTCTCCAATGGGGAGACTATAAGCTTGCTGAAAGCTCATTTTGAGGAGCTTTTATTATTCCCCATTCACCCCCTCTCAAGCACATACTGTTAGTTAGGCAGAATTATCTTCCACTGCAGATATGTATTCTTATCTCCCCCTATTTCTTCAATCTAAGACATAAAAGCAAGCTTTGTTTATAATTGAATATTTCTTGCGGTCATTGCAAAACCAAGCTGTTCTGTAAGTTGCTGGAATGGTGCTCGGTTACTTACCCTTAGAATTTATTAGTCTATTATAATTTAGTCCCTTGCGGATTCATTGCAAGAACTGGCCCTCAGCACTTGTGTCTTAAGAGGTTATCTTTTTATATTTTCTACTTTTCACAAGAAAATGTAGCTTGTTTTGCTCTTTCATGATTTTCTTTTGCTTCTTAGGTGGCAGCTTTGGTTGGTTATTTGAAAACTCATCAAACACACTATGGTATTGCACACCAGTCTTTTTGTGGGATAGCATTCTTCTTAAAACCGAAAAAAGGCGGAGAAGTGAAATTACCACTTTCCGCAGTCACTGAAGAGAAACAATTAAGTTACTAAATATCGGTATCTGACCAGAAGTTATATGTTAGTGAGTATTCTCTCCATTGAAGATTGTCTCCCCCTTGGGGACTATAAGCTTGCTGAAGGCTCATTTTGAGAAGCATATATAATTCCCCATTCACCCACTCAAGCACATATTTTTCAGTTAGGCAGAAATATCTATCACTGCATATATGTATGCTTATCTCTCCCTATTCCTTCAATCTAAAACATATGAGCAATCTTTGTTTGTAATTGGATATTTCTTGCAATCACTGCAACATCAAGCTGTTCTGTAAGTTGTTGGAATGGTGCTCAATTACTTATCCTTTGAATTTAGTAGTCTTATATATATAATTGCCACTGCAGATATGAATACTTATCTTTCTCCTATTTCTTCACTCTAATACATAAAGAGCAAGTTTTGTTTTATATTGTATATATATATATATATATATATATATATATATATATGTGTGATGGTATTTGGGGAAATTTGCCAACAAGAGAACTTTTCTCAAAAACAGGGGTTAAAAGCTATTCATGGGTAACTGACTAAATACGGAAATTTAAAGAACACGCTTCAGATTCTGTTGCACTCTTGATTCAGGCATTTGTCTGCTCTCTGTCTGAATTTAACATTTTCTTAGAAGACACAGTGGCTGCGTTTGGCAATAGAGGTTATTCTGTCCCTGTTCTTATGA
>JADBJO010000868.1:520551-528051 GCA_016801955.1 Conus betulinus
GCACGGACTTTACACCCTCACACCTGAGGATGAAGGCGAGGGGGTGGCCTCCAAGTTTCTACCCCTGCCCACTTGTTGGTCCCTGGAGTCTCAGCCGGGTGCCGGTTTCCCGTTGGGGT
This sequence comes from Conus betulinus, assembly GCA_016801955.1. Lineage (NCBI taxonomy): Eukaryota > Metazoa > Mollusca > Gastropoda > Neogastropoda > Conidae > Conus > Conus betulinus. Next base: position 520,671 of record JADBJO010000868.1, read on the forward strand.
CGCACTTCGCCCCCCCCCCCCCCCTCCACTCAGCCTCTCAGGTGGTCGTCGGCGCCGGACGTCCGCGAACGTCTGCTTCACCTCTGGACTGTCGTCAACTCCTCTCACACACTAGACACCCAAAGTTCCCTCACCGGAGATTCACGGAAGTCGCACGGACGACGGGAATCTAGGAACGCTCGGTGACAGTCTCCAAAATCCCTACTAGTTGTATGTCCCAGACAAACACTACAAGTAGGGCAGACCCAAACCTTCACGAGATTTGGGGGTTGGCCTTTCCCCCGTCGGATCTCGTCACAGTAACAGACACCTCTGTTCTCTGTCTCAGAGAGCAGCTGCGATCCTGCACTATGGGTCTTGCGCTCGTGGTCTCCTCGTGAGCCCATAGAGTTCACACTTATTCTGAGTCTCAGGCCTCTCCTTGGTGTTGTACGTTGCTTGAGAGCGGTGGACGAGAGCGCAGTTATGTTCCAGTCTCGCTAACTTTAAACACGTCATATATCACACAAACTCGGGGACACAACCCCTCAGCTTCACACACAGTAACTTCACTGGCCAACACATCTCTGTCCAATACCCTGTCTCAACCAACCAACATGCAGCCCCCCCCCCCCCCCCCCTCCCACCCCCGGTTCCAATTCCCCCCACCCTACTCATAGACAGGCACACAGATCTCATATGTAACTCTCAGTGAAGCCACCGGGCTAATCACCCCGTCAGATTTTAACGAAGGCACTGGCATCCGACCACATGGGGTTAACTGGGGAGGATAAAAAGGGAGAAGTTCTACCCTAGTCTTAATCAGGGACAGTCAATAACCGTTCCAGGCTCCTACTCCAAATCCCCCAACCCGGGATCCCCACTGCGTGTTGACCACGGCACTTGGCACTTGGACCCATGGGGTGAGAAAGGCGGAAATACGGGACAGGGGAGATAACTCTAACCCACGGACCAGGGAGAGTCAAAGGGCGTCTAGAATTGCCTGCCCCTTTGACAGTCGGGCTGATACGATCTCTCCAACCGGCCAACACAAAACACGCCGGCCCATCGGAGGGTCGACCTCCTCTGTGATCCCCAACTCAAAGGCTGGCCCCCGACCTATGTCCAGACAAGCCTCGTTTCTTCTACAAGGAATAGGCGGCCCAGCCCCCAACAAGCACTTATTCATGTGCCCATATGGTCAGCGGCAGAGTACCAGCCCCCTGACAGTGCACCCTGATCGGCGGTCGCTGATCATGTCAGCCCCCACCTAAGAGTTTTGCCTCGGAAAACTCTAACTACCATCAGGGAACGCCGAGAAGGGGAAGAGAAAAGAAATCAACGGACCGTGTGGTTTTGCGGAAAACCCATATAACATATTACAACGTAACATAAGCATTATGTACATACTGTAACCACTATGGGGAGAGCCTAGTCACCCACCTGTAACGGTACTCATTGTTTAAAGACTAGTCACCTAACCCACTAAAATACGTTTTTAGGGGGCGTTTACCCGCGAAAAGGCATGCAGAATGGAAAATAAAAAAAGAAGGGCTTACGTACGTCGGGAGCCGGAATAGCTCAGTTGGTATGGCGCCGGACTCGTAATCTTGGTGATCCTGGGGTTGCTGGTTCGAATCTCCGCTGGGGCGTTTCGGTACAGGGGGATTTTTCCCTCGGAGTTAACATGGTTCTGACTCCATTTCCCATACAGTCCTTCGAATGAGACTATAAACCGAGGTTCCGTGTGTGAACGCACGCATAATATCTTGCACACACGTAAAATCCATCACCAACTTCGGAAGAGAAGGCCAGTTTGGCCGTTGGTATGGATGACACGTTACACATAGCATGCACCCTGCGTGAGAAATGGAAAGAATGAAGAAAGTAAGGAACTTGAGTGAACGATATTGAATGATATTGACTGGGATGACACGGGAAACAACTGTATGAAGCGTCAGCTGGCAGCTCTTCAGTCGGCACTACCCAGGTAGGCAGCCCATTGTGTAAACGAGTGTTGATTGTAAAGCGCTTAGAGCTTGGTCTCTAGCCGAGAATAGGCGCTATATAAGTATTCATTATTATTAATATTTGCAATTCATAGTCCTGCTACACGCAAGCACACAGTTACAAATAGACACCGACTACCACTGAACCTTATTTACATTATTAACTGGCAGGTCTATGCTCCTACTGCTCCCCCTGACACCGGCTCAAATAGTCTGCCACTACGTTCTCGGCTCCCTTGATGTAGCGTAGGCGCATGGGGTACTCCTGCAATTGCAGGGACCACCTCATGAGTCTACTGCTGGCGTGCTTGGCTTGAGCCAGGTACGAGAGGGGTTCATGGTCCGTCTCCAAGACGAACTCCCTGTCGTATAGGTAGCGCTGAAATTTCTGAGTGCCAAACACAATGGCAAGACACTCACGCTCTGACACTGAGTAACGCTTTTCTGCATCTCCGAGCTTCCTACTCGCGTAGACCACGGAGTGAAGCACTCCCTGGAGTTCTCGCAGGATGGCTGCTCCCACCCCATCACTGGGATCAGTCCTAAGGACGAACTCCTTACCCAGGTCTGGCAGCTTCAGAACTGCCCCATGCATAGGGTCCCCTTAAGTAGTGAAAACGCTCCTCTCGCACCTGGAGTCCACACCACTCTATCTGGCTGACCTTTCTTCAGCAAGTCTGTGAGGGGTTGCAGACAGTTTAAGTTGGGTACAAACTTCCTATAGTACCCCAGCTAAACCCAGGAAAGCCCTCACCCCCCTCTTCGTCCTAGGCCTCTCGGCCTCCTCCAACACCTGGAGCTTCCCTCTACTGGGGGAAATCTTCCCCTTAGTCAACTGGTGGCCGAGATACTTGATCTCGCCAAACCCCAAGTGGCACTTTGACGGCCTAGCCGTCAATCTGGCTTGTCTGAGGCGTCCAAGGACAGCCCTCCAGACCTGTAGGTGGTCATCCCATGACTCCGTGGCGTTTAAAAGGTCGTCCATGAAGTTCTCCACTGGCTTGTTAGCCAGTGGTTCCAGCAGACAGCGCATCATCACGGTAAAGGTGCTGGGGGTGTTCTTGACGCCAAAAGGCATGACCGTCCAGGTGTATGTGCCATCTTGGGTGATGAACGCGAACTTGTCGCGATCTTCCGGTTTTTCCGGAATCTGCCAGTGTCCCTTGGACAGATCTCCCTTTGAAAAATACTTGGTGTCGTCGATCCTGGCAAAGATGGCTTCAGGATCGGGCAAGGCTTCAGTCTGGAATACAGTGATGGCGTTAAGCCGCCTGTAGTCCCACACAGAAGCGATTGCTCCCATCCTTTTTTGTGCACTAACACAACTGGGGCAGCAAAAGGACTCTCTACCCGTTCTATTACCCCTAGCTCCAACATCTCCCTTATTTCAGCCCTGACTGTCTCCTGCTTAGCGTGGGGGAGAGGGTAAGGCTCGGCCTTGGTAGGCTGGTTGCTCATCAGCCTTACCCCAAACTCTACTAAGTTAGCCTTCCCTGGCTTCTCGCTCAGGATGTCAGGAAACTCCCTAAGTAAAGCCGTCGCCTCGCCCCCCTGGGCGTCAGTCAGTGTGTGTCACCAGGTGACAGTCGCCCACCGTCTCCGTCGCAGTCAGTGGGGGACTCAGCACCGGGCCTACCTCTGTGTCCTCTGCTGAGATTTCCTCGGGGATAATGGAGGCCACGACCGCGCTCGCCTCAGCTGGTCTTCGCAGGTACCTCTTCAGCATGTTAATGTGGTAGGTACCCACCTTCCTTGGTGATCGCCGGATGACGTAGTTGTCCCTGCACTTCGCGTCCTCCACCACGAAAGGTCCCTTCCAGCCCATCTGCAACTTGTGTTTCTCAGGCATGAGGAGTAGGACTTCGTCCCCTGGCTGAAGGGTCCTGCTCTTGGCCTTCTTGTTGAAGTGGGCGGCCTGCTTTGACTGGACCGCCCCTAGGTGTTCCTTGTCGCTGTTATAGGCTGCCTCCAACTTGTCGCTCATCTACGTCACGTACTCACACGTGGTCTGCACAGTGGGTTCCGACTGGTCGTCCGTCCACAGTGGCCTCAGGATTGCCATGGGTCCTCTCACCTTCCTGCCATACAGAAGTTCGAAAGGGGAGAACCCGTGGCTCGATTGGGAAACCTCCTTGTAGGCAAACAGGAAAGCTGGCAGGTATCGGTCCCATTGGTTGGGGTGGAGCTCGCAGCACTTCCGCAGCATGGCCTTGAGGGTCCCATGGAACCGTTCCACCAGCCCGTTGTTTTGGGGGGTGGTAAGGCGTGGTGGGTGAGATGGTTGATGGACAGCAGCCTGTTCACTTCCCTCATCACCTCGCCGACGAACTGGGTGCTCTGATCTGTCAGGATCTCCTCGGGCACGCCCACCCTGGACCAGATGGTAAAGAGAGCCTCTGCAACGGTCTGGGTGATATTTTCGACGGAGGCGACGTCAGCATACCTCGTGGCATAGTCGATAGCGGTGACCATGTAGCGATGCCCCGGGTCGACGGGGCGACATGATCCACTATGTCCACTCCCACCCTCCTGAATGGTTGTTCGATGATGGGCATGGCGTGTAGTGGGGTCGGTTTCTCCCGTCTCAGTCCCAGCCTCTGGCATTTGTCGCAGGACTTCACAGACTCTCTTGACTTCCGCGCCCACCCCTGGCCAGTAGAATTCCCCCTTGACCCTTTCTTGGGTATTCGTCACTCCCAGGTGCCCACTACCCAGGCTGTCGTGGGCTAGTTCCATCACAGTGGTCCTCCGACTTTTGGGCACCACTAACTGACTGGTGGATTCCCCTCGAGCCTGGTAGTTTCTGATGAGCAGCCCGTTCTTCTTCTCAAAGAGGGGCGTTTCCTCACCTCCTTCCTTTCCCCTACCTTCTTCCAGAGCTCCTTCAGAGTCGGGTCTTCCTCCTGGAGCAGTCTCATCTCCCCAGGCTCTGTGTTATTGAGGGGAATAGCCGGGGCATGCAAGGGTTCTGGAACAGTGGTCCTCTGGCTGACCTGGTCTCTGCTGCGCTGGCGCTGGCTGTGGGGGTCCCTATCAATTGGTGCTGTAGGATCATCTCTGGCACCCAAGGAGGCCCTGTGGATTGCGTTGGCTTGCACCCCGGCAACCAACTCCCCTTGGAAATGCTCAGAGACGAACATTATCTTTGCCAGTGGCACCGTTGATGAGCCACATTCGCATAGGCTAGTTGAACGCTCTCCCCCAAGTAGTCCTCATCTTTCACTAGCCCTGACTCTACCAACGCCTCTAATGTCAGACCTGTATCTAGCATGCACTTGACTGGCTCCCCGTTTATCTGTGCATCTAGAGAAAAAACAGCTTCCCTCCTGCACCACCACTACGGAGTTGGCCTGTTCCGTACACTCCCTCGCAAAGTGACTCAACTTACTGTACTTATAGCACCTGAGTCTTGCTTTCTCCTTACTGTCCTGTTCCTGCTTGTTTGGGTGTGTGCTTCTGCCTTTGTTGTCTGTTGTGGTTTTTGGGATGGATTGCGATGGCGGCTGTGGTTGTTGTTTTTTGTGTAGGTCGAAGGGTGGTTGTGAGGGTGCGAGCATTGTCTGCATGGGGTTGGTTTTGGTACGTGCTGTTGCGTGGTTTGGGAGCCCTATGCGAGTGTGGGTGAGCAACCTCATGCCGCTCGGCTAAGTCGGCTATTTCCGATAGCTTTAGGCATCCCTTCTCTTAAGAGAAAAACCTTCAAATCTGCACTGTAAGTGCCTACGATTTGCTCCCTGAGTAAGAGCTCCCTCAACGCATCATACTCATTCTCTATCTTTTCCGTCTTCACCCACCTATCGAACAGAATTCCCACCCTGTGGTGAAACTGTTCATGGGTCTCTGAACCCTGCTTTGCGGCATTCCTAAATGCTGCTAAACATTTCTCAGACGTAATGCGGAAGTACTTATACAGTGCGGCTATCACTGCATCGTAATCCTTAGCACTCTCCCCACTAAGCATAGCGTACGCTGACCTGGCTTTGTGGGACAGACCAGAAGACAAATTCGCAACCCATCTATCGCGAGGAATGTTCTGATCAACTGCCAGGCTCTCGAAGTGAGAGAGATACTCCTCGAGATGCTCTGCTCTGTGTCACCAAACATCGCCATTTGAACGGTTGGTCTCCTGTTATTCTCCGCAAAATCGCCATCCTCTCATTCCCTGACACCGTACGAGTTCGGCCTTGTTCATTTGCAGCCTTAGTCTTTCCATCTCTATCTGATGCTCTCTCTCCCTCTCCATCTCTTCTTTTTCTCCTGTCTCTCTCTTTCCTGTTTTATATAGTCAACCAAATCCTCCCTTTTAAACCAAGGATTAGTCCTTCTTCCCTCCATTGCTGCAAGTTAACATTAATGTTTGTTTCCGATGCTGGCACACTGCTTCCTCCTCCGCTTTGCCCGACGGTTTATTGCTCCGACGTGGCATGTTGAAATATACTTAGAACCAGAAGGGAATAATTATAACGAAAACTACAGGGAAATAATTAGCTGATGGCTTCACAATAGAGACTACTAGAGGGAGTTAGTACCCTTGCCAAACTGAGAATCACTTTCACTCTCTCTCACACCAGATGAATGGACAGGTAATGATCCATGTGACAAGGGACTACAATGAGAGATGATAATGATAATGAAGAGCACAGGATATACACCTTTTCCTGGCAGATCAAAGAAAAGAACAAGACAACAACAAAAAATGCAATACCAGAAATGGCCTACCCCTGCTCACTTGTTGGTCCCTGGAGTCTCAGCCGGTGTGCCGGTTTCCCGTTGGGGCCGCACTTCCGCCCCTCCACTCAGCCTCTCAGGTTTGCGCCGGACGTCCCCCTCTTCTGCTCCATCTCTGGAGCCTCGGCAGTACACTGGGCCTGTTAGACTTTGGCCCAAGTCACTGGTCACTCCGCCCACTGGACCGTCCTGTGGGGGTCTCCTATGTACTGCCGACGCACCGACACTTCACCGTTGGTGACACCTGACTGGAGGTGTGTCACGCACACGAATCTCAGGGCACTGCCGCCGACTCCTCTCTTACACTTGACACCCAAAGTTCCCTCACCGGAGATTCACGGAAGTCGCACGGACGACGGGAATCTAGGAACGCCAACCTACTCATATACCGGCACACAATCTCATGTGTAACTCTCAGTGAAGCCACCAGGCTAATCACCCCGTCAGATTTTAACGAAGGCACTGGCATCCGACCACATGGGGTTAACTGGGGAGGATAAAAGGGAGAAGTTCTACCCTAGTCTTAACTGGGGAGGATAAAAGGCAGAAGTTCTACCCTAGTCTTAATCAGGACAGTCAATGACCGTTCCAGGCTCCTACTCCAAATCCCCCAACCCGGGATCCCCACTGCGTGTTGACCACGGCACTTGGCACTTGGACCCATG
>JADBJO010000868.1:533051-540628 GCA_016801955.1 Conus betulinus
AGACTCTCTTCGCTAGACGAGCCATTGCTGTTGCTGTCCTGCCGATCGGCACATTCAGCTTGGCGTCCAGAGAGAGGTTGCTAGAGATGGTAGAGTCCAGGTAAGTGAAGGCATCGACCACTTCGAGGATGTGATCGCCAGTGGAGATGCGGAGAGTGCTGCTGACGTCTTGGCCCATGATGTTGATTACCTCAAGCTGATAGTGATGTCGAACTCGGTGCACGCATCAGCGAAGTAGATTATGAGCCGCTGTTACGCTTCCTCGGTGTGAGCAGTGAGAGCAGCGGGATCTGCGAAGAGCCCTCCCTGATGAGGGCTTTCCGCACCTTCGTCTTTGCTCGGAGGCGTGCCAGGTTGAAGAGGCTTCCGTCACTCCTAGTGTGGAGGAAGATGCCGTTTTCAGACTATCAGAAGGCGTAGTGCAGCAGCAGGGAGAAGATGTCGAAGAGTGTCGGAGCGAGCATGCATCATTGTTTGACACCGCTCTTGATTGGGAAGGGGTCCGAAAATGAACTTTCGAACTGAACAGTGCCATTCATGTCATGGAAGGATGTGATCATCTTCAGGAACTTGGGAAGGGGGGGGGGGGGGGGGGGGGGCATCCAATCCGGTGTAGCAGGATGAAGAGGCCTGACCTATTGACCAAGTCAAACGCCTTGGTCGGGTCGATGAAGGCGATGAACAAGAGTTTTCTCTGCTCGTGGCACTTCTCTTGTAGCTGCGTCAGGGAGAATATCATTTCGGTCGTCGACCTCGCATGTCTGAAGCCGCACTATGCCTCTGGGTACACTCGTTCAGCGAGTAGCTGCAGCCTGTTGAGGACGACGTGGGCGAAGGCTTTGCCAACAATGCTGAGGAGGGATATTCCGCGATAGTTATTGCAATCCCCTTTGTTCTTGTATAGTGTGATGATGTTTGCATCACGCATATCCAGGGGTACGGTCCCTTCCTCCCAACGCTGCAGCAGGAGCTCATAGAGGTACTGAGGAGAGAACTCTCCTTGCCAGCTCTGATGACTTTTGGTGGAATGCCATCGCTACCTGGAGTTTTACCACAGATGGCCGATGGCCTTGCTGAGTTCCTCAATGGTGGGTGGGTGTCACACCAATGGGGTGATGGTATTCAACTCGCCTCAGCTCAAAGAACTCGCCGACAACTCATCACCCGCACTCCACGCCAGATTCAAAGAAAATAAAAATTCAACAATATTTAATTAACAAATGAAGGAGCGTGTGTCTGTGTGCGTGATTATAAATATGTTTTTTTTTTTTTTGGTAATAACAATGTCTTGCAGCGCTCTTATCTGTCACTCTCGCACAATCCTGCGATCTCTGTTTTCTCTTCCTTGATGATGTTGACTACGATGGCTTGACCCGTTTCAGTCTTCAGGAGGCGTCAACATCCAAGGCAGTCCAGTAACAGTGACGGATGACTGTGTCCAGCTGATAAGACATCCAGTAGAAGTACTCGAACCCACCTGCACAGGAGCAAGTGGCAGCAGTGTGTAATATCCTACAAATAATCTACCCACAGCAGACTTCTTTATGTATTTTATTTGTAAACATGAAAAGAAGACAGACATGACAACACAAATGCATACAACCTAGTGTGTAGTGCCATGTCTGCATGTGTCTACTGCGGTACGATGATATAACAAAAAAGAAAAATGCAGATGGAATGATACATGAAATGAGAATGACTCCCACTCCACCCCAGGGTGCACTCTACTCCATCTGCAATAAGGATGTAATATTAATGAATCAAGCCTAACTACGACGGCCATAACTATGGCACCAAAACACTAACTTGGGGTATGAAAATATTTTAACATATGGACCTTGATGTACGTGCGACAATCTTCGCACCAAAAACTACACATCCATTCAATAAACCAAATGAAAATATTCCCCTCTTGACTACTTTAATCTACATAACAAATATAATAATACAAGGAGTGTGTCTAGACTCACTGGTAAGAAAAAATGGAGTAACGTGCGCACGCTCAGAGTTCCCCAACCGCCAGCGACACCTGCGTTCCGGAGTTCCTCAGACGTAGGCGACGACGGCACGTTCCATCATCCCCCAGACGTAGGCTATACCAGTACATGCCAGAGTCCCTCAGACGCAGGCGACACCAGCACGTTCAAGGCTTCCCCCAGATGTAGCGGTGGCTGGGCGACGACCTCGGTACTATGTCGCTTTGCCTAGTCAAGGTCGATCCTCTGCGCGCTCAATTACGAAGTTAGCAGCACGAACCCGGGCCCCGGTAGATGTTGAAATCGATCAAACTGGTGCTCTAAACAACTGTGATCCTCAGCTGACTTGCGGTATAGGCAAGATGCAACGTCTTCTTTTGAGATCAGATTCTTCCCGGTCGTCGAAATAGCTGCTGCTGTCTGTAACGTCTACAATAACAGTCCTCTTTGATTCCGTCACTTCCCTAGAAAGATGTCTGGCAACGATGCTTAGCGATGACATATGAAGATTTGATGCATTGCATAACAGCTGATGATAGTTCTGTAGATTCGCAGCACGACGAAATAAAAAAAAATATAAGCATGTGTGATGTTTTGAAACTGCATCAATCGAGGAAAAAAATTATTTAGATGGCAAGTTGAGCATCCCAGACAATATTTGGCGTCACGGCCTACGTGAAGAGCTATGACGTAATTTGTAGTGACGACAAAAAGGTGTGGAGTCTATGAGAATTCCAGAATTGGTCTCAGGTGTTTGGTCGAGAGGGCTGTCGCGTTACATATATGCCCCCGCTTAAGATTAAAACAGGGTCATAAACACTCTTTTAATCCAAAATAAGCCCGAAGACTAAACAACTGGCTTGACCAACTAATGAACGAGAGATTAAATTCAATAACAATCTTATATAAATTCAAACTTCACCATAATAACCAACGATTGTATCCTATCACAACCATTCTACCCTGCCAATGAATAAAACTATATTAAGTTCTGATAAAGATCAAACAAAATACGCCATAGTACCTGATAGTGACCATGACGTCAAACTTGCGAGAGCTAAATTCGTGTCCTGAAATACGACTTACCTCCCTTAGCTAAGTTAGTAGTACAGGCCAATTTCAAAAGAAGTAGATAAGGAGCATATATACTTCAACATACCCCAGAATCAATACGAGTGGAATTTAAATGGGTCGCACATACGTCACCAAGGTGCCTAAGTCCCTTATTACTTAGCGCACTAGTGCTACTATGACGGGTAGCAAAACGAAGCCTCCTGCTTCCAATGAAACGGTGCAATGATAGCACCCGACATCTGCTGGAACACACTCATATCCCTATGATGAGAGACCAGCACGATGCCAAAACGAGCGTTCCCCCAACGCGCCACTTGTGCTATGATGGGCACATAAACCAGTGTTCTATGACAACACTGAAACGGTGCAAAGATGGCACCCGACATCAATTAAACCCAACTCATACCCCTACAATGAGTGTTTAATGTGATGCCCAAAACGAGTGTTCTCGTAACACCCCAAGTGTGCTATGATGGGCACATGAATGTTCATGCCACTATGCATGAACAGAAATTTGTTACCGTATGGGTAACAACGACTCACCTCCTTACAAATCCCCTGACGCAAGAACGATGCAACCCAAATAAAAACTATCATAGAAAATACTCCTATACGACGCCTGATCAAACAGCTTGCTAATCAACTCAAATAATCTATACTTTCTAATAATAAAGGTTTAGACACACGTTTCCTCAAAGCGCAGTTTTATATTGACTGCCAGATTATAATCTATGTCACCATTTGCAGTATTATACCGACTGCCTCATCATCTGAACTCTATCATATCATGCAGTATCATATGGACTACTATTCTGATTATATATAATATAACAAAGTACATACTGCCGAACTAATTAACAAATCTCGTAACACAACATGTGATTTACAGCTACATATGAACATGCTATCTTTGGATCGCTCTGTTTAATGAATCCTTGACATGTAGTCAGCCCCAATGTTTTCCTCTCCTGAAATAACTCGAAGAGAGAAGGAATGCTGCTGCAGTTGTAGCGCCCAGCGCATGAGTCTTCCATTGTCAGTCTTTGATCTCCTGAGATACTCAAGCGGGCGATGGTCTGTTTCCAGTGTGAAATGTACACCAAACAGGTACGGCTCATACTTCTTAACTGCCCATACGACGCCTATGCACTCCTTTTCAATGGTGGAGTAGTTCTGCTCTGCCTTGTTGAGTTTCTTGCTACTGTAGGCAACGGGCCTTAGATCTCCGTCCTTTTCCTGCAGGAGTACTGCCCGCAGACCTTGTCTGAAGCGTCGGTTCTCAAGACGTATTCTTTCCTACAATCTGGTAGAATGACTACTGGTTTCTTTGCAAGACTCTCTTTCAGAGCACTGAATGCTCGCTCACAGTCAGAATTCCATTCCACCAGATCTGGCTTTCCTTTCTTGGTTGCGTCCGTCAGTGGGGTGGCAATCTCGGCAAATTTTGGAATAAATTTCCGATAATAGCCTGCTAAACCCAAGAAAGCTCTGATCTATTTCTTAGTCTGCGGCCTCTCTGCATTCAATAGCCTCTCAACCTTGTCCGACTCTGCCTTGAGAGTGCCATTAGCAAGTTCGTGTCCAAGGAATGACAGTTCCTTATAACCTAGGAAACATTTTGATGGCTTTGCAGTTAAGCCCTCCTCCTTCAGTCTCTTGAGGACTGATTCAGTTGCTGTGATGTGTTCATTACAATCCACGCTAGCAATCAGGAAATCATCGATAAAATTGTGAATGTCCTCTCTTTTCAGTGGTCCCAGTAGTTTTCTCATCATTCGAGAAAACACCGCACTGGCATTACGCATTCCAAAAGGCATTCTCTTCCATGTATATTGTCCCTCTGGAGTGCTGAAGGCAGTTTTCAGCTGATCTTTCTTTCGCACTGGAATCTGCCAAAAACCCTTGCACAAATCCAGCTTGGAAAAATACTTGGCTTTACTCAATCTGGCAAAGATCCCGTCTATATCTGGCATAGGCTGAGCGTCGAATTGAGTCACTTGATTTAACTTCCTGTAATCAGTACAAAATCTGAGTGATCCATCCTTTTTCTTCACCAAACCTATTGGTGCATTATATGGTGAAGATGATTTTTCAATGACTCCCATTTTCTCCATCTGAGCAACTTCTTCTTTGATGATGTTCATCTGTGAGTGTGGCAACGGATATTGAGCCACTCGGATCGGGTCATCAGTAGTAAGATTGAGTTCGCATTCTTCAAGTGTAGTAGATCCAGGCAAGTCCGAAAGCACTTCCTTATGCTTGAAGATGATTTCCTCAATGTCACTTTTCTGACTTTGTTTCAAATCTTCAGAGAGCTTTACCTGAGTGTAATCTTCTATTTGTTTCAGTGGAAACAGCGGCACACTTTCTTCACAGTAATTGTCTGTTTCTTCTTCATGGATGATGACAGACACTTGTGCCTCTGGTTCTCTCCTCTCATGATATTTCTTGATCAGATTTATATGATACAATTTTTCTTTCCCTTTGATTAGTATCTGGTAGTCCACCTTGTTGATCTTCTTGGTGACTACGAAAGGACCTTTCCATGACAGCTGGAGTCTCTTATGCTTGTCTGGAAGCAAGACCAACACTTTATCCCTCCTCCAAAGTACGTTCATATGCCTTCTTATCGTGAGCTTTGACATAACGTTTCTTTGCCTTCTTCTGGTTTTTTCTACGGCAATCTTGCAGGTCTCCTCCATTCTGTTACGCAGATCTGTGATGTACTCTGCGGCAGTGCGGTTTTCCGGCGTTTCTTCCTCATTAATCCACACTTTCTTCAGTATCTCCAGTGGTCCTTTGATGGTACAACCATACAGTAGTTCAAATGGCGAAAATAGGGTAGAGTCCTGCGGCACTTCTCTATATGCAAAAAGCATTGCTAGAATGAATCTGTCCCATTCCTTGGGTTGCTCTACACACAGTTTCTGAATCTCTGTTTCAGTGTGCCGTTGAATCTTTCGACAAGACCATTCCCTTGTGCGTGGTATGGAGTCGTGGTGATACCCTTGATGCTTAGGAGCTGATAAACCTCCTTCATCAGATCCGACGTGAACTGAGTCCTTCTATCGCTGACGACTCTCTCTGGTATTCCTAGTCTGGACCACATCTCGTACAGAGCCTCCGCAACTGTAACAGTGTCTACTTTCGGTATCGTTACAGCTTCAGCGTACTTGGTGGCGTAATCTATCATAGTGAGTACGCATTTGTTCCCTCTCGATGTTGTAGGGTTGATTGGTCCGATGAGATCAATGGCCACCTGTTGAAACGGGGTGCTAATGACTGGCACATGCTGCAATGGAGCTTTCCTGAGGGGGCTTTCTCCCTGATGAAACGCGCCTTATGCATAGGCAGAGTTTCCAGGAATTTTTCCATGATAAGCATCTCTTTGAGATTTTCTTCTTTCTTACTAGACATTTCGATCCATCTTTTCAGCATGTGATCGAGTCTTTCCCAGTATACATTATTCTCCTCGCCATCGCGTGGTTTCGCACTGCGGAACTTCTTCCGGTACATCACCGCGTTCAACTGATTCCGTCTGAGCAGTGTACTTTTTATCACTTTGTAATCGGCACTGCCTTTGACTGGAATTTGGACATAGGCATCCCTAGCTTCCCCCTTCAAGAGAGGTGCCAATCTAGTGCCCCACTCATCCTCGTTCCACTTGTTCCAAGGTCGCGACGCGTTTCAAATTGAGTCAGGTACGCTTCAATGTCATCGCGATCTTCTAAGAATGGCATTTTCACTTTGCACACCGATTGTGCTTGGCCAATACTGCTTTGGTGAGCACTGATACGCACGTTGGATTCAATGCGTCTAAGTTCTAAATCATGCTCGCGCTCAGCTGCACGTTCTCTCTCCTCGCGTTCACGTTCCTCACGCTCACGTTCATGGGCCAAACGTTTTTCCTCTCGCTCCTGCTCGGCAGCCAATCTCTTCTCCTCGCGCTCGCGTTCATTGGCAAGTTGTTTTTTCAATGTACGCGATCAAATCGCCGTCTTTCAATCCAAGGGCTTCGCCCTGCGCCTTGAACATGACAAATACAGGGTCCATAGTGACTTGACTTTGAGATGCCGTTACTGCACTGCCTGACCCCTGACCTCTTGGCATCTTAACGAGTAAATATATCAATGTAAAAAGATAATATCAAAACTTCTACAACTTACATACAGAGTTACACAAGATCAATGTCTCTTCATTTGAACAGCAGTGTACTTGTTACATATATACATACATCACACTGCCGGTATAGGGCATGTGATCCCCACTCCAATTCAAGTCCGACTGTATGAGTCAAACAAATTACAGATATAATTAAATCTTATCCTCAGGATTTACAATTATATGAATATAGAAATCATATTACCAGTGGGTTGATACCTACTACTAGATTCACTGAGTTGATTACTTTCCGAGAATTTTTAAATGTTTATCAATGTTACCAAATTTTTTTTTTTCTGAAAAATTCTATATTACGAAATAAAAATCAATTTGGATAAAAACTTCCTAACGTATGCCAAAAAAAAA
>JADBJO010000869.1:10000-17500 GCA_016801955.1 Conus betulinus
CCACTTCCCGTACCACCAGAAGTTGAAGTGAAACACACCTGGCATGGAAGAAAGCATAAAAAACATCATCTAAAAAAGGGACCGTGCGTTCTTAAAACATCTATGCACAAGTGAAAACTAATTCCCCCATGTCAGCCTCGTTCAAAAGCGGGCGTTCCTTCAGCACTTGCTCAATCTGCAGCCAGAGATCTTGTGTTTTCGTTATTCCTAGACAAAGGACCCCTACAATCCTGTCAAGTCTGATGCGGACCTGTACAAGTGTGTGCGTGCGTTTCCGGGGGAAGAGGGGAAGGGGGGTGAGAGGGCCAGGTCAGTTGAGACAACATGTTGAGTTGTGTGTGTGTGTGAAGAAGAAGAAGAAGAAGAGAGAGAGAGAGAGAGAGAGAGAGAGAGAGAGAGAGAGACAGACAAGACAGGTGGAGAACTCAAAATTAAAGAAATAAAATCGGAAATGAAATGAGGCAGGGAACAGCAAACAATAAACCGTAAACAAGTGGGGTAGTCTTTGCTCCCATAAGGAACATGAAATTAAGAAAATATGAAAAACTCTTCACTGGCTGCATAAGGGAACCATCACAATCCCTTTTAAAGGGCATATATTTGCATTGCCTGCTCCGAGGCCTTTCGTCCGCTGGGTCGGAAACTCATCAGGGAGACACGGCTGGCTGTATCTGCGCTCCCGGCGTCAAATAGAGACACACCACAGTCCATAATACCGTGGTGTTCTCACCACCAAGGTGCAAAAAAGAATCCAATAGCACCCCCGAAGCAGCCAGCGAAGAGTAGTAAAGGAAACCAAACGAAGTGTGGGGAGGAAAAAAGTTGCTGAAAAACTACAGATATTATGCAAATAGTATAAAATGTAGGGGGCATCTTTGAGCCTACGCTTGAGGATCCACCCAAGGATGCAAGGAGATCAAAAGACAAAACACAGAGACAGACAGAAACAAATACAAATAACCTCGATTTAATCAAAACGAAATCGGAAATGAAATGAGGCAGGGAACAGTAAACAATAAACCGTAAACAAGTGGGGGTAGTCTTTGCTCCCATAAGGAAACCTAACACAGAGTAACTTTTATTCAAGACTGGCACAGCCTTTTAAACTTGAATAAAGTCAGACAAATACAAAGACGAACAATCTAATAGTGGGGGAAATTTGCATAATATCTGTAGTTTTTCAGCAACTTTTTTCCTCCCCACACTTTCGTTTGGTTTCCTTTACTACTCTTCGCTGGCTGCTTCGGGGGTGCTATTGGATTCTTTTTTTGCACCCTTGGTGGTGAGAACACCATGGTATTATGGACTGTGGTGTGTCTCTATTTGACGCCGGGAGCGCAGATACAGCCAGCCGTGTCTCCCTGATGAGTTTCCGACCCAGCGGACGAAAGGCCTCGGAGCAGGCAATACAAATATATCTGCCTTTAAAAGGGATTGCGATGGTTCCCTTATGCAGCCAGTGAGAGTTTTTTTCATATTTTCTTAATTTCATGTTCCCAGTTTTTACATCTTCAACCTCCTCCTGCCCCCCCCCCCCCCCCCCCCCCCCCCTCCTTAAGTTCAAAGTTCTGCCAAGTCATTACTACGAAGACAATTTAGTTGTTGGCTGCGCTTGTTTTTCCCCCACTATTAGATTGTTCGTCTTTGTATTTGTCTGACTTTATTCAAGTTTAAAAGGCTGTGCCATCTTGAATAAAAGTTACTCTTTGTTAGGTTTCCTTATAACTCTTGCATCCATGATGTGATAATCATAGGCCCATAAATCAAAACGAACATTGCTTATGACACCAAATCGCCTAGCAGTAATGACAATGCAGAGTACACGTTTGCTCTGTTTGCTCCGAGTTGTCATTTCACCCTTACGATTGATTTGGGGTTGTGTGTAAGCAGTGTTCGTTTGGAGTTATGGGCCTGTAATTATTTCATCATGGGAACAGGAATTACCCTACTTGTTTGCTATTTGTAGTTGTTGTTGCCCGGCTTGAAGTGGAAGCAGCACCTGCCAAAATAAACAATGAATAATCAGCTGGGCAACTGAAGCACAGGCTGCTGGCATGAGACCTCGCCATCAGCTGAACACCCAGTTTCATCATTACTGAAAGCTGTGACCGCAACAGGACGAACAGGGTGTGGCTGTGGATCAGGGAGTCTGGATGAGCAGCGGAAGAGGTGGGTTTGATGTCTCTTTGACAGCTACACTGAACAGTCAAGGGCATTACTCACAGCAGTAAAGGCATTACAGCCAGGTCCGTCTGGGAAGAACTTGACAATACTTGCATTGATTGTAACTTTACATTATGTTATATACATAATGTGAATATTTACTCGATTATACTTCGTTACCTTCATCTTCTTCCGAGTGTCTCCCCATCGTCAACGACGATGATTGATATGCCACGCGCGGTTGACAAAGCGTGAATGAAAGCAAATGACCCAACACAGCCGCTGTCGTGAAGCTACACAATTAGACTAAGTCTCCATAGATGTCCAAAAGTTAACAACTGTCTGTACGCCAAAGCTATTTTGTTTATTTGCCGATTTTTTTTTTTTCCTCCAATCAGCAATTTTTTTCATTCTCACTTTTTTTTTTCTTTTTTTTTTTGGATAGTGGGGTCTCCATCCTCCCATTTTCCCCCCACTGTCATAATTTTTACCCTTTTTTTTTTTTCTTCCTGAAACTCTCACACACCCACGATGCATTATCTGTTTTTTTTTTTGTTTGTTTTAAAAGATGGACATTCGTTTGCTGATCTTAATGTTTTAATGTTTGATTTAAAGAGTCTGGGTTTATTCATGTAGTAATGTGCGACGCACTGACACTTTCATTATGCTACGTTCACTATGTAGAATGTTTTTGTTTTTGTTTTGTTTTTTTTTTAATGGAGCCTCCTGTCGTGTGTCTTCCTTTTTTTCTTTAGTATGGTTTAGAAAAACCAATTAACAAAAGAGTTTATGGAAAAACATGAGAATAATGGAATTTGCAAGTGTGTGTGTGTGTGTGTGTGTGTGTGTGTGTGTGTGTGTGTGTGTGTGTGTGTGTGTGTGTGTGTATGCTCGCGCGCGCGTGCGTGCGGCGGGGTGCGTGCTTGTTTGCCGTCCCCCTCTGTGCCCCCTTCGTGGCATGGTTCTCAGGACACTCCATCCAGTTCCCTCATACAAAACCACACGCCGTTACGTCCGGTCGCAGACCCAACATTGCGGTCCACAAGGATTACCTACTTTCCAAGTGTTGATTTAAACCCAGATTCAGGGAGTGATCAAATCTTGTGGTGACAATTTTCCAACTGAGCTTTTTTTTTCTACCCCGTGACTAACAGAGAATCGGTCTAGCAGTAGAAAATCGTACCGTTTCTGTTTGTCATTTGTACACACAATTAACATATACCGGATGTCATGGCGTGTTTGATGTAAACACTTTGAAAGATCTTTACCATGATGTTCATGATTTGCTGCATCCCCCAGCCTCTAACAATCCCCTTCCTCTTCAACCTCTAACGCAACAGCAAACTTTTTTTTTTTTTCTAAAAGGAGTATCAAAGTCTGTCTGTCTGTCATTATTGTCATTATTACTATCATCATCATCATCATCATCATCATCATCATCATCATCATCATCATCATCATTTCATCATTACTTTATCATCATCATCATCATCATCATCATCATCATCATCGTCAACAATAAAATTTTTATCATTCATACTGTACGATGAACATTATTCCATTTTGCTTTTTAAAAATGCCTATGCACTGGAATACTTTTTTTTTTTTTTTTTTAAGATTTCATCTTACTATTTTTTCCCATTTTCTATATAATTATCATCAGTTCATGAATATGATTATAATTGTAATATTTGTGTGCTTGTAAGCCTCCATATTATCATTTTTCCCATTTTCTATATCCTCCTTCTTCAATTTTTCTCACTTCTTTTCTTCTTCTTCTTCTTCAGAGAGGGGGGGGGAGAGAGAGAGAGAGAGAGAGAGAGAGAGAGAGAGAGAGAGAGAGAGAGAGAGAGAGAGAGAGAGAGAGAGAGAGAGAGAGACAGACAGACAGAGACAGAGAGACAGAGAGACAGAGAAGGGTAAGGGGAGGGGGGGATTCCTTCATTATAAAAGTTTCTATACGAATTACCTGCATAGTTTTGGTCGAAGTCTTGATCAGGGGGGACCACTTTCTCGAACAATTTCTTATGTCCGGTTGCCAGGGAAGCTGCAGCGGCAACGAACCAGCAGTTACCTGAAAAGATAGAGAGCATCAAAGTACAGTTACCTGAAAAGATAGAGAGCATCAAAGCACAGTTACCTGAAAAGATGGATAAGTTGTAAATACAGTTATCAGAAAAGATGGAGTAGGGGGGGTTGCATGAAAAGACCGAAAAGAATTGAAATACAGGAAGAACACCTGAAAAGATGGAGACGGTCGAGACACAGTTACCTGAAAAGATGGAAAACTTCAAAACACGTTTATGATTATCGTCATTAAGCGTACTTTCATAGCGCCTATCCTCGGTTAGAAAGCAAGCCCGTGGTGCTTTACAATAAACGTTCTCGTTCACACAAATGGCTGCCTGCCTGGGTAGAGCCGGCTGAAGAGCTGTCTGGGGCTACTTTCAGTCGTTTCCCGCGTCCTCCGGTCTGTCACGTATTCGAGTTTTTTTTCCCCTTATCTTTTCGTTCTTTCGGCGCCCACTATGTGTCTACGTGTCATCCATACTAACGGCCAAACTGGCTTTCTCTTCCGAGAGATGGTGATGGGATTTTTCATGCGTGCTTCATGTTATGCCTCCATTCACACACGGAACCTCGGTCTCATTCGAAGGACTTGGTCGGAAAATGGTGTCAGAACTAATGTTAACACAGAGGGAAAATCCCCCCTGTAACGAAACGGCCAAGCGGAGAATCGAACCCGCAACCACAGGAACGCCAGGATCACGAATCCGGCGCTCTTTCCAACTGAACTATTCTCAGCCTCTACCTGAATTCATTAATAGATGGAGAAGGTTAAAATATAGTTATTCGAGAAGATGTACGTATCAGCTTAGAAAACAGTTACTTGAAAAGACGGAGAATGTGGAAATACTGATACACAGGATGATGGAGAAGGTCAGAGTTTGTTTGTTTGTTTGTTTGTTTTAAACAGATGAAGGCTACCTAAAATAGCTGAGAAGAAAGGGCTTGAGAAGCTGTAAAGAATTCTTCCCGTGTTGAAATGGCTTGTTTGAAGCTATCATGCAAAATGATATGAGCGTTGTATTTCAGTCTTCACTGAACCATGCTAGAAAGTTCAATTGAATTTCTGTGTTTATGCCGTCATTAAAATTTTTCGGTAGAGTTCGTTAAGTAGGACCAACTCCAGGGGAAAGCTTGACAGCAGATGTCTTCACAGACGACCACCATCACCTCCACCCTCCCCTCTTCAGGCAAGTATTTTGGCCCAGAACTCCATACACTCTGAGAGAGTCGGAGCAGGACGTTCGAAACACTCCTCTCTTCACAGCATTACACTGGTATTCTGAACGTAAGTTCAAAATGTTGCCGTTGTTGTTTGAACTTACGTCCAGAAAGACTACTGCTGCTTCATAGACTTTACCCCTCACACGTTCAGAACACTAACCACATTCAAAGCACCACCCAGGATTTATCTGCCTTCCTGACCAACCCATGTCAATAAACAGTGTATAAGTACTGAACGAGACATCAGAACAACTTTAAGTCATGAAGTCAAATATTGTTCTCTCTCTCTCTCTCTCTCTCTCTCTCTCTCTCTCTCTCTCACACACACACACACACACACACACACACACACACACACACACACACACACGCACGCACAAAACACACACACACACACACACACACACACACACACACACACACACACACACATACGCGCGCACACGCACGTGCACGCACAGATGCCCTCAAGCTCACTAGGAAAGGCACGAACACACACACACACACACACACACACACACACACACACACACATACGCGCGCACACGCACGTGCACGCACAGATGTCCTCAGGCTCACTAAGAGAGGCACAAAACACACACACACACACACACACACACACACACACACACACACCGAAAGACAGCAGACTTTTTATACATAAAGAATAGTCAAGCCATCACAAGGCCAGTTCTCTTTGCGTAGAGTTTTGAACGTTTTGATTTGAATTTGAATGTAGCGTGCTGCCGTTAGTATTTTGAACGTAAAACTACAGAGGTGCGAGTCAAGGTTATTGTTCTGAACTTACCATTCCGCGCCACAGTCAGGTTAGACTTCTAGATCGCCTTATGTTACCAGAAGCTTTGTTCCCAGGTGTTGCCGGGATTTCAATCAGCAGCTTCAGAATTGATGGGCGTCTTGATCCGTTGCCATTTTAGACGGATGTTTTTATCCACATCGCTATCGGACACGTGTTTTAAGTTGAGAAATTCTAGATTAGATGTCTTAGAGAATTCTCAGAAGATTTTAAAATAAAATGAAAAAGAAAAACAGAACAAAAATCTACAACGTTTCGGTATTAGACCGTCTTCAGGACTTGTGACATGAATACATCTTTTTATGTCACAAGTCCTGAAGACGGTCTATGACCGAAAAGTTGATTTTTTGTTCTTTTTCTTCTATTTTAAAATCTTCTGAGAATCCTCAAAGACATGTTTTATTGTTCACAGAAGATCTGCGGTCAAAAATCTGAGAAATTCAAGCTTTGTGATGTTCCATTTTGTTCCTCCCCGATCAGATCCAGTTGGAACTCTTTTCAGCTGCGCCTGTCATTGCTCTTAGGGTTCTCGTCTTCTTGCCAGACATCCCGGGCTGTTTCACGAGATCACAGGCTGATGAGTCTACCAGCCCACTTACTCCTACATCTATGGCGAGGACATTGGCCTGGAAGCCAGATTCTCTGGAGCTGCTGGCTAAACTAGCACATATTTTTCAGTGCTGAGGATGTGAGCTTGCTCCACTCTGCTTCCAATGGCACAGTGAGTTCAATCCGAGTTGCCGTTTTGACGACCCTCTGTGCCCTGCAAAACCCGGTCTCATGCCACTCTTCCTGATGATCTTTGAATTTTTTTTTTTTCCCATTCTGTGCACTCCGAGTTATCCGTTCCATCTAGTAAACTCTGCCTCCATGCTCTTGATGTCATGACTGCTGCTCCAGACCGAGACTTGTGGCCCTCCTGCCGTGTAGATCGTCGTTGCTGGACTTCTGATGATGTAGTGTTTCCCTAGGGCCCTGGCAGTTCTAATCGCAGATGTGATTTCACTGAACGTTCGATAACTCTTATCACAAAGAGCTAGCTCCACTTTATGAGTAAAGGTCTTCGTTGTAGCTAATCAGGAGAGTTTAATTTTATTTTCTGTTTCATTCACGCTTTCCAGAAAACTGAATTTGTATCTGAGTGTTTAAGTCTTCATTTCAAACTTGTTATAAGTTAGTTTTCATTCATTCGTTCAAATCTTCTTTAAAACTTATAAGGAAAGCCTTTG
>JADBJO010000869.1:22500-35000 GCA_016801955.1 Conus betulinus
AATGAAACTTACCTAAGTAGCCCTGATCAAGGTGAAAATGAAACTTACCCAGGTAGGCCTGATCAAGATGAAAATGAAACTTACCTAAGTAGCCCTGATCAAGGTGAAAATGAAACTTACCCAGGTAGGCCTGATCAAGATGAAAATGAAACTTACCCAGGTAGGCCTGATCGAGGTGAAAATGAACCGTACCCAGGTAGGCCTGATCAAGGGTGAAAATGAAACTTACCTATATAGCCCTGATCAAGATGAAAATGAAACTTACCTAACTAGCCCTGATCGAGGGTGAAAATGAAACTTACCTATGTAGCCCTGATCAAGGTGAAAATAAAACTTACCTATGTGGCCCTGATCAAGGTGAAAATGAAACTTACCCAGGTAGGCCTGATCGAGGTGAAAATGAAACGTACCCAGGTAGGCCTGATCAAGGTGAAAATGAAACTTACCTGTATAGCCCTGATCAAGATGAAAATGAAACTTACCTAACTAGCCCTGATCAAGGTGAAAATGAAACTTACCTATATAGCCCTGATCGAGGTGAAAATGAAACTTACCTATGTGGCCCTGATCAAGGTCGTGTCGACGTGCTCCCTTCACCATGAACTGAGGGTTTCTGTACAGGTCCTGCACACACACAAGCAACAACGACAACTCCAACAGTCATACAAGTCCCATATCTTTGAACCACATCTACAACCACCACCACCAAAATAATAAGGAAATAGATACAGGTCCTGCACACACGCACACACATACAAGCAACGACGACAACTCCTGCATATCCCATATCTTTGAACCACCTCTACAGCAACCCACCGCCAGATTAATAATCAAATAAGATACGGGCTTTGTCAACAGCGACGAGAAGCGTAAACAAAACACTGTATAATTCCTGCACACGCTACAACAAACAATAACTCTGGGAACAGTGCTTGCAAACGATCACCACCACAACAACTATAATGCAAAGAACATGATGGTTCTGTATACAACAATGTCAAAAACAAGAACAAACAACAACAACAGCAGCAATTATGATAATAACAAGAGCATTTGACTATACTACTACTATTACTACTGCTGCTGCTGCTACTACTACTACTACTACTGCTACTGCTACTACAACTATAACTACAACTACTGCTACTGATAATGCCATGTATTACATATCCTATACATGCAGCATCCACTATGTACTTTACAGGTCTTGCACACCAACACTAAGGGAAAAATCGAAATACGAAGAGGTTCATTCATCACTCTACAATAGTGATAACATACAGCATAGGATCTGCGCGCGCGCACGTGCACAACTTGGCACATGATCTCAGCTTCAGTTTTAGCTGTCTTATTGGCCTGTCGATCACACAGGGCCCTGTAAGGGTTGACAGGATAGGTGGGCAAAAAGTCCTGTCGTAATAAACAACAATGAAATGCCAATAAAACACAAGAACTTGAGAACTAGCCTAATGGCCTACAAAAGAGCATAACAGACTAAATCGTGCGGAGGGTTATAGCAATGCCGCTTAGTCGTGTCCCCATTTTTTTTCAAAAATGGTGGAAAGAAATAGTGAAAAACGCTCAGAAATAACAAAATAATACACAATTCATATGAACAAACAGACAGTACGGAGTGTACAGCTATAGTCCACTCTGCGCAATATTAAGGGCTGAGAGTCCAACTACATGTGGCCAGATAACAACAACAACAACAACAACAACAAATCTGGCATGTCAACAGTTGTACTTTGACAGAAGAATATTCAGACTCTCTGGAACATAGACAAGAAAGTGAGCAAACAGTGGATGCAAGAAAAGATACTAACAATAAAACAGACAGACTCAAAGTCAGTGACTTAAAGAGAAAACTAGCAATACAGAGTTTTCACAAGAGTGAAATTAAAAAAAAAAAAAAATGATGAAGAAAACAGCCCCCCACAGGCCCCACAACTGAGGTATACACAGCCTATGCACAAATAACAATAACATAATCGCAGAGAAGTGTTAGGTCAAGAGTTACATGCTCTGAACATACAATAACAACGAAAACAACTCAAGACTTGACATGCTGTGATAGACACCGATAAGCAGTTTCGAAGAGCACGATCGTACTTGATTTGTACTTAAAAAAAAAAAAAAGTTTTTTGCAGCTTGCTACTTGTTCGATCAAATACAGCAGATGTTTGCCTTCATCCCCCGCCCCCCCCCCCCCCCCCCCCCCCTTCCAGCCAGCCCACCCTGTCCCACGCCGCCTTCTTACCATTATAATCCCTCTTCCCTCCCCCTATATCATCTTTCACTCTTCCTTTAGAGCCTCGTGGACCTTGACACAGCGATCGACAGGTGCCGACTCAGCAAAGTGAGTAAAACATAAAAGTACTACTCTCTCTCTCTCTCTCTCTCTCTCTCTCTCTCTCTCTCTCCACTACATACCAGCATGAGCGGAGCTTGCCTCTTCTCTTTTGTGTATGATGGGAACGGCGGGAACAGGAGCAGAGAAAAAGCGTGGTCGGTGAAGAGTGCTTTGGAATCTTTTGAATGAGAAAGCTACCACTTCCCCCCCCCCCCCCTCCCCTCCCCCGCAGTGCCTCTCTCTCTCTCTCTCTCTCTCTCTCTGGTGTATGGGAGTAAAGAACAAACACCAGCAAGATCTAACAATAAGTTCATTGGCGACTGGCGAGGGTATGTGACTTACATGTAGGCCTATGCGGGCGGTGCGCGCGCGCGCGTGCGAGTGTGTGTGTGTGTGTGTGTGTGTGTGTGTGTGTGTGTGTGTGTGTGTGTGTGTGTGTGTGAAGAACAAACATCAGCAGGATCTAACGATAAGCTCATTGGCGACTGGGGAGCGGATAGAAAGGGTATGTATGTGACTTGTATGTATGCGGGCAGTGCGCACGCGTGCGCGAGTGTGTGTGTGTGTGTGTGTGTGTGTGTGTGTGTGTGTGTGTGTGTGTGTGTGTGTGTGTACGCTCGTATGTGTTTGCGTGCGCGCACGGGCGTGTGTGTGTGTGTGTGTGTGTGTGTGTGTGTGTGTGTGTGTGTGTGTGTGTGTGTGTGTGTGTGACATGTTTACAGATATGCTGAAAATAACACTGTGTATGAAAGTGCGCGCGTTGGGTGCGTGTGTGTGTATGAGCGTGCGCGTGTTTGTGGGTGAATATGAGAGCGTGCGCGCGCGCATGTGAGAGAGAGAGAGAGAGAGAGAGAGAGAGAGAGAGAGAGAGAGAGAGAGATCGCGCGCGCGTGTGTGTGTGTATGCGTGCGTGTGTGTGTGCATATGTGTGTGTGTGTGTGTGTGTGCGCGCGCGCGCACGCGTATGTGTGTGTGTTAGCGTGTGTGCACGAGCGTGTATGTCCGTGCGAGCTTGCGCGCTTGCTTGTGTGTGTGTGTGTGTGTGTGTGTGTGTGTGTGTGTGTGTCACTTCAAGGTTATTGAGCGGCTCGGGTTTCTCCACCGCACTTCACATTCCTCACTGGATAACAGCACAGCGGTGGAATATTGTTCCCGCGGTCATGGGGCTCCGTGACATTCCCCCACAAACAGCCGCTCCATGGTTCATCAAGGTGTAACGTCCAACCCATCAGTGTGACAAGACTGGCAGAGATGACCATCCTGGAGAATGGGGGAGGGGAGGGAGAGAGAAGGTCTGACTCACACTATTCTAATACCACCAGAACGACAACACTTCAAGGAAAGGAATTAAAGGCTTTTTGTTTACTTGTTTGCTTAGGAAAGGCTGTTTTTGTTCACTTGTTTGTTTATTTGTTTGCTTTGGTTTTGTTTCTGGACACACATTTTTGAACTCGCATAATCTTACGGCCAGTTGGAAGGTCAGTCCCTAAGCCTGCCCCCAAAGGGCAGGTGAGTGTGACGCGACGGGTCTGTCTTGTCTGTGATGTGGGTCTTTCAGCCTGTCTTTTTCTCAGATTCTGTTGGCAGGCCGAGGTTGCTTATATGCCACATTGGCGAAATGCGAAGAGGGGAGTTCGTATGCGAGTGAGTCATTTATAGTGTGCCGCTATACAACACCGACAAGCTGACGCCGATCCACAGCATGATGACTCAGCTGCATCACTTACCTCCATTACACAGCTCACATTTCAACAGAGCCCCAACACAGGCACAATCATTTCCTTCCATGCAGGGAACAGACAAAATTCCGCAGGGTTTTCGTCTCATTGGCTTGTTCCCCTAGTTGTGCGTGACAGTCTGACGCTGGTTTCACTCTACAAGCAGCCAACGGATCGAAGTTTTGAACCAACTGTGAATGCCCTTGTACTGTCATTAACCATGCTCTCAGCTGCGCCACAGCTGTATCTAGGACATCTGCGCTGGAAGCCCAGCCTCCAAAAGAGACAGACAGACCCACTGCCTGCGTCTTCTTTCATCCACACACTCTTCCCATCTGCAGGATATTGAAGTCCCAACTGGCACATAGTAGAAAATCACAAAACTGCCTTTGAGACCAAACTGATGATTACTTTCAGGCGTGACAAAAACCTCAAGACCCTATGACTGGTGTGCTCAAATTTGAACAAAATCTCCACACTTAAGTCATCAGGTACTTTTTCCTGCTCAAAACCCAGTTGTAAAATCGGCCCTGTCACCATACGGCTGTGTGCATAGTGGACCCCGGACCCGGTCGTGCGTGCGCCGGGAGGGGGGAAAAAAAACCCTGCTCCAGTTCTTCTCTATTCCAGCTTACTGGCGACGGTCAAAGCTGCGCATAGTGCACCCGGCCCGACCCGTGTGATCAGACCCGTGATTTTGCCGATCGTGCAAACCTTATTTTCCACGGCCGTCCGGATGAAGGCACCGAACTTCTCCCCCCGATGTTTTGCGCTTGTTATCTTTCTTTCCAACACTGACGACGAGAAACTGATCGGTGCCAAAGGTTAAGATCATTCAGTTACACAAAAAATGACCGTAATCATGCCAACAGAGATATTCTCTCTGCTGTATGGGACAATGTAACAAGAGAAGTGGGAGGAAACAGTAATAAGTAAAAATGCTATTTTCTTTTCCTACTACATGCACTAAGTTAAAAACAAATCAGCTTTACATGCAATACGATTCATGTTAACAGAAAGTGACAGTCACGGATATATTTTCTACAAAAACTAAGAAACAACCACACTGATTCATTAGTCCTTGAGAGATTTTTAATCACTGTTTTCTTCAATCCATTTTGGCGTTTTCTTAAATGTTTTAGAAATAACAATGTTTTTAAACAGATTGGTAAATGTGCGCAAAAAAGATGGTGAGTGTGACACAGGTAAATAAATCTAACTGAATTGTAGAAACGTTGTGTGAGAGTGAAGGCAAGAAAGATTGTGAATAATCGTAGTCATCCTCTTTCAAAATATTACGAATTGCTACATTTCGGTTTCCCAAATCCAGAACACATACAGCAAGAAAATAGTCTTATCAACAAGCCCAAAGAATTATGAAATAAATGATATTATAGTACACTTCTACAGTATACTATATGCTGACTTGATCGGACGCGTTCGTGTGTGGATGCGGAGTGGTGTTAGTGGAGCGAGAAAGTGGGTACAGGTGTGTGCATCTACATGTAAATGCATCTGTATGAATGTGTGTGTCTGGTTGTATCAGTGAGTGTGTACCCACATGCGCAGCATAAATTACAATATTCTCAGAGTAAGATTTTTTTTTTAATGTATTTCCCACTTCTATAATTGATTTCATTATCAATTTTAATTTAATCCACTTTTTTTTTTTTTTTTTTTTTTTTTTTTTTACATGATCTCTATCATAACCAAATTTGCAGATGTGTGTGTGTGTGTGTGTGTGTGTGTGTGTGTGTGTGTGTGTGTGTGTGTGTGTGTGTGTGTGTGTGTGTCTGTGTGTGTGTGTGTGTGTGCGCGCGCGCGCGCGCACGAGCCAGTGTGTGTATCTGTGTGTGGTGTGTGTGTGTGTGCGCGCGTGCGCGCGCGCGCGCGCGCGCGTGTGTGTGTGTGTGTGTGTGTGTCTCTTACATTTTCAGTAATGTCACTTCTATTGACGGTTTTAAATGGTCACAACTAAATAGTTCAATGCTAATAATTTTTAACACATATCACATAATACGTCCAAAATTACCCAATTCATTCTTTTGGTACCCAGAATCAACGTTTTAAAATTGAACTAATAATAGTGTGAAAATTATCTGGATTTTAAAACAATAGGAAAGCAAATTCTATGCAACACATCTATAACCTACTTTGTACACACACACATCCATCTATCCACCACACACACACACACACACACACACACACACACACACACACACACACACACACATCTATCTATCTATCCATCTATCTATCTATGTAGTATCTGTGTGTATGTCTCATATGCGTATCTGAATGTATATGTGTACAATGTTTATATTTTTTTTCCCTGTACAACCGCCACAATATCAATTTTGGCTTTCTCGTGAGCGCCTTTTCACACTGCGTGACAAATTCGTGTGAGGCAGCCGTCTCCGTCCGATTCTACTACGCACGCTTCCAAGGACTCGAACAATGGGACGGCGCGCGGCCGTGTTTTGCACAGCCAGGTCCGGGTCCACCATGCACCTTGCCCACCAGACACCATCCTACATGGCCCGAAAGGTTCATTCACAGTTAAACGCATATTCTTTGGTCAGAGCGTTAGCATTGTGTGACGCTATCCATTGCGAACTGTACGATAAGCTCTATGTAGATGAGACATCCCGCACACTTGAGACACGCATTTCTGAACACCTGGCTGACATCCGCTATTATCAGCCAAAACCAGTCGCTCTACACTTCAACCATCCCCAACACCATCCCCAACACAGCATCAACCATGACAGAGTCTTGGCACTTTGGTAATCACTGTGACAACTTTGAGCGCACCTGTGTTATTGCCAGACTTACCCTCTACTCACTTGACATCAACATTCAAAAGTACCATGTACTTATCCGCCACCACAACACTAGCCCGCAGTACCCTCCCACAGACACATTGCCATACTACTCATTGTTTACCTCATATATGTTGCAGCTGTCCTTCTTTCTCCTCTCCTTCACTCTCACCATTTGCTGCATCATACCTATCCACCCCCTTTCCTTACTCTGCTTTTCTTTCAAGTATGTATGCTTTTTACCTCTTTTACATATCAAGTCTCTCTCTCTCTCTCTCTCTCTCTCTCTCTCTCTCTCTCTCTCTCTCTCTCTCTCTCTCTCGACTCTCAGACTCTGTGTGTGTGTGTGTGTGTGTGTGTGTGTGTGTGTGTGTGTGTGTGTGCGTGCGTGCGAGTGTGTATGTCCCACCCTCACTTTTTTTTCTCCTTCTCTGTGCCAATAGTCCTGTTAGCTTTTTAACCATAGATCACTTCTGTTCCTTTCCACCTATCATTATTGTTATACTATTATTATCACGAGCGTGCCTATCTCATGGCAGAGGATTCCGGCCTGTAGTACGGAGGTGTGAATTTCCGCGACCTGCATGCCAGGTGAGTCACAAGTGACGTGTTCTATCCCTCTGATGATCCAATGACCAGGACCATGTGCGAATACGCCACTTGTGTGGGGAAGTGGGGAGAGAAGAGCGAGTGAAAACGTGCGGGGACAGACCCGCCCCACTCCACGGAGCTGACACAGCTCACACTTGGGAAGAGGCACGGACTGTTGACACAGTGCTTCACAACTACAGACGTATGAGATATTTTACTGTGTTCAAACAGTGCTCAGACATACTACGCCACACAGACGCAATAGCCACACGCAAAACACACTGTAAGGTCAGTGGCCTGCATGACCTTTCACCTTGTTTGATGCGCATGTGCTCTGCTAATTTGAACGAAGAAATGAAAGTCACTGCGACCTCAATACAGAATACAACTTTGTCAGCGGTCAGACATAAACAGTGAGAAACTAATGTTTTAATATTGACGCAGACATCAGCTTGAAAACTTTGGTCTTCGACCCAACTAATGTATGTGTACTTATATTCGAAAGTACACTTCAATGATTTCTGTGTCGCCTCACACAGGCTCATATCCCAGCTATTCTATTTTGTTGCGCGCACTTCTGCCCTGCACGTGCAATTCATGTCTTCGTTTCTCTGCACGTTTTGAATTAATGATTACTCTCAGTGATTGAATTCGCAACTGGATTGACATCGGTGAAAAAAAAATTGGAATTTCGGAAGAAAAGGAAAACGAGCCCCGCATGGGTTATCTACTCCTGAACCCGGAAAGCGATTCGGACTGAACATCGTAAGCAACACTCGCTGAGATTATGAGACCGCACACGTAGCAAATTTGAGGTTTGACGGTTTCAGCACAGTTTCAAGTACTGGACACACCTTTTTCGCAAGCGGACAGTTGGCAGATTAGAACAGTGTTCTCTTCGGGTTATCTTCCCTACTTATATTGCTTACAAATCAAACTCGCCTTCTCGGATCAGGAGTAGATAATCCATGCGAGGCTTACTTCCCTTCCAAACAGGGCCATTGGTTCACTAAACGTCAATTCGGCTAAAAATTCAATCACACATAGTATTCATTAGTTCAAACATGCAGAGAATTGAAAAGCATGAACTCACGCACGAAGCAGAAGCGTATGCAACAATCTAAAATCGACTGAATGTGGAAAATCTTGTTTTGTAAAGTGCGAGTGTCTGTGAAAACAACGTAACGAGTAGGCTTCTCCCGTACTGCGACGATTGGTAACGCTACACGTAAGTCAGCTGGATTGAATACCCGAGCTTCAGGGCAGACACATACGTTAGTACGAAAGCATTATTGTCTTACTGCTAACGTCCGACTGCTGCCAAAGTTTTATTCAGTACTGGTCACGCAATTACTTCAATTCCTTCGTTGGATGGGTAGCATTCGTGCAGAATGAGTGCGCATAAAGCAAGGTGAAAGGTCAGGCATGCAAATCTCCCGTACAGCGCGTCTGGCGACGTCTGTGGGGTGCGCGGTATGTCGGGCCGCCTTACTATGAAGATACCCGCATAATGTGTAAAACTATCCGCAGTAAAGCGGACAGGTTCGGTCGATGCTTGAAACAGCGTTGCTCAGGCCGTCAAGCCCCGATTCTTGCCACGTCTGTGGGTTATATTATCTGTGACCTATGACTGAGTGGGGGAAGGAACAAAGGGGAAGGGGAACAGAAGATAGGATGTCGTCAACCTGTGCTTATGACGTCAACATTCCTCACGGGATAAGTCAGTCGCGTTGTTGGCATGTGCTCATGCAGATTATGATGACGAAATGTCTCGGGGAAGTCGTGGTGTCGTGTCGGAATGGAAGATGGACTGACAGACAGGGACGAGGGAGTGAGGTGAAAGATGGGGAAGAGGGGTGGGGTGAAGATTAACGTCGTAAATGACGTAAAAACTGATTAGACAAGAGAGAGAGAGAGAGGGGTGGGGTGGGGGGCATGAGAAGTGATTTGTGTCAACTACTTAGCCTACAAAGCATGCATTGCGTTTTTTGCTTCACTGTTTTTTTTCTCTCTGTCTTTCTGTCTCTCTCTGTCTGTCTGTCTCTGTCTGTCTGTCTGTCTCTCATAGATTTCTCTTGCTTGTTGACAACAAAAAAGCACTTCAACAGGGGTCTGACAAATTTATTTATTTATTTATTTTTGCCCAGAACAATTGGCTATGTCTGTAGCAGGACTCTCGATGTCTAATGAATGCAAACAGAGCACACTGTTACAAGAATCATCTCTACAGTCGTTCGAAATCGAAGGAAAGGGTGTAAAAATTGATGTCCAGTTACAATTGACAGATTTAACCCAGTGACTCACACCCTTACTTAGAAAATCTGACGTCTGTCGTCGGTACTCAAAAATGTTCTTTGCAGATTTCCAGGGAACTGAAACAAGCTCACACACACACACACACACACACACACACACACATATATATATATATATATATATATAACAAAAATACTGCTAAAAAGCCTAATGAAAATTCAAAGGTGCTCAATCCCTTGGGGAGCAACATCTGTTTAAAATAAGGTATTAAAGGAAGGATCCTGAAGAGAGCAAGCGCTCGAAACAGTTCTGTAGTTTTAAAACTTCCTTTTTATACCTTATTTTAAACATATATATATATATATTACAAAATAGTATGGTAAAAAGGAAGTTTTAAAAAATATAACAGTACCACTGATTCTGCTTTGCCTCCCTATCGCCTGTTTCTACCCACTCTTCCAAGTTTCTTCTACGGGACCGAAACAAACTCTACGTCAGATTTATTTTGCC
The DNA here is from genome assembly GCA_016801955.1 of Conus betulinus. NCBI lineage: Eukaryota > Metazoa > Mollusca > Gastropoda > Neogastropoda > Conidae > Conus > Conus betulinus. Next base: position 32,754 of record JADBJO010000869.1, read on the forward strand.
ACGACAACCCTGGCTGTGAAGACAAGAAAGCGCACTTGATATACACAGCCAGTGGAACAGAATTGTGTGCCATCCGCCGCCGTAACGTAAATCTACACTTTGGGACTGCATGCGATAACAATGTTGCCTCACGACCTGGGTCAGAGAATGACGCCCACACAAAAGGGGAGGTAGTCGAAAATGAATCGTTCTCCTCCACTCTCGGGAACATGGCAACAGAACTATCTTGCATACGTAGGATTCAGGTGGAAAGCGAGAAACACACGCAGCAGCAAAACTAAAGTCTATGAACCATCTGACACAGAATTGGAAATGAAATGAGGCAGGGAACAGTAAACAATAAACAGTAAACAAGTGGGGTAACTGTTTACTCCCATACGAAAAACCTAACGCAGAGTAACTTTTATTCAAGACTGGCACAGCCTTTTAAACTTGAATAAAGTCAGACAAATACAAAAACAAACAATCTAAGAGTGGGGGAAAAAACAAGCGCAGGCCAACAATTCAACTGTCTTCATAGAATGACTGGCAAATTTGGAGGGGGGGGAGGTGGGGGTGGGGGGTGAAGATTGGTGAGAAGGGGGGGGGGGGGGGGGGAGAAACTAGGGGGGGGAGGGTGGGGGGGGGGGGGGGGGGGGGGGGGGGGGGAGGTGAAGATGGAGAAACTAGAAAATGAAATTTAAGAAAAATATATTACAGATATGAAAACTCTTCACTAGCTGCATAAGGGAACCATCGCAATCCCTTTTGAAGGCAGATATGTATTGCCTGCTCCGAGGCCTTTCGTCCGCTGGATAGGAAACTCATCAGGAGACACGGCTGGTTGGTCTCTGCCGCCTCCTGGCGTCAAATAGAGACACACCACAGTCCACAATACCGTGGTCTTCTCACCACCAGGGTGCAAAAAAGAATCCAATAGCACCCCCCAAAGCAGCCAGTGAAGGGTAGTAAATAAAAAAACCAACGAAACGTTTCGTTTGGCAATACAAATATATCAGAGAGACTTCTTATTCATCGAGGGTCGACCTCTTATTTTCATCGAGCGTCTTTTCACTATGGATCATCATCTCTTACCTGTGGCAAAGCTGCCACGAAAATGTTATGGTTTAGACTGGCTCTGTTCACTGAACAAAAACCTTTTCAACCAACAACTGTAGAGCTGTTATTATGCTAAGCGGCGATTAAGCATATAACAAACTGCATTACCCTTGATATGGTTTCCATGCCATGGTGACCCCGATGTTTCAAAAATAGATCGTATACATTGCCCTTGTTCCGTTATCCTCCCCCCTCCCTCCATATGAGTGAGCATTCAATGTCTAACACATTACATCATTCGAATTCTCTCTCTCTCTCTCTCTCTCTTCTCTCTCTCTCTCTCTCTCGTTCACTCACTCGCTCGCTGCTCGCTCGCTCGCTGACCCCTGCCTTGCATTGATGAGTCTCTTACATGCGTACGTGCATAAGTTACCCGTTGAAACTGTTGTCTTCCATCAAGCTTTAAATAAAAGCCAAAAAGATCCCCTTTTCCAAATCGAATGATTTGTCCGTCCAAATCATTTCAGACCTTAAAATCAGCTTTATCCAACCCCATCTAAAGACATGTACGCTAAACATGTTTCTCAGTTCATGGAGAAAAAAAACACAACTTTCATCCATTCCAAAAAAATATTCCACTAATAGTATTCCTGCAAATGATTGGTTCGAACATTTAAAAAGTTCTTGCATAAAGAATATGAACAGGATCCTAAAGATGTCATCTTAGAGACCGAAAAAAAACCAACAAAAACATCCCTAATCTAGCATCAACCGATCTTGCCTCCCCACCCCCCCCCTCCCCCCCCCCCCCCCCCCCCCCCCACACCCACTTCCTTCCCCCTGACGGGGAGGGGATAGAGGGGAGGAGGGCAGAGGAGGGGAGGGGATATTCGCTTGCATGCGGTTTTATGTATGCATTTTTATTTTCTCTGGTTTATTTATTAAAAGAGGCCTTGTTGGATGTAGTAAACAGGTACAAACAAAAAAATTCTCGGGAATATGTAGTCATTATGTAGGTTTTGGTTTCTAGGCATGCTTTCCTATGATCTTCTGACACAGATCAGGAAAGAAAGAGAAGGGGCAATGGTGAAAGGGGTCCATAAAATTTAAAAAAAAATCAAAAAAAAAAAAAAAAAAAAAAAAAAAAAAAAAAAAAAAAAAAAAAAAAAAAAAAAAAAAAAAAAAAAAAAAAAAAAAAAAAAAAAAAAA